>SDVV010037511.1:0-10830 GCA_016164225.1 Gammarus roeselii
TGTCTGGGTAGGAATGTAATGGCAAGACTGCTGACCGGTACAAACGTGTCCCTCCCGTTCATTTTGTGTCTGGGTAGGAATGTAATGGCAAGACTGCTGACCGGTATAAGCGTGTCCCTCCCGTTCATTTTGTGTCTGGGTAGGAATGTAATGGCAAGACTGCTGACCGGTATAAGCGTGTCCCTCCCGTTCATTTTGTGTCTGGGTAGGAATGTAATGGAAAGACTGCTGACCTGTGTGTGCCACTTTCATTCAGTTTGCGTTGCGGCAGAAATGTCATTGCCAGGGTTCCAACCGGCATGTGTCCCTCACCTTCTGATTGTGTCTAGGTAGGGATATCATAGCCAGGGTTCCAACCGGCATGTGTGCCTCCCATTCCTATTGTGTCTAGGTAGGGATATCATGGCCAGGATTCCAACCGGCATGTGTCCCTCTCATTTCTATTGTGTCTAGGTAGGGATATCATAGCCAGGGTTCCAACCGGCATTTGTCCCTCTCATTCCTATTGTGTCTAGGTAGGGATATCATAGCCAGGGTTCCAACCGGTATGTGTCCCTCCCATTCCTATTGTGTCTAGGTAGGGATATCATGTCCAGGATTCCAACCGGCATGTGTCCCTCTCATTCCTATTGTGTCTAGGTAGGGAAATCATGGCCGAGCTTCCGACCTGCATGTGTCCTTCTAATTTTTCCATGCGGAAACAGGAACTTTGTTTCCCAAATGAGGCTGTGTAGGCGCGACAAGCCGTCAGAGGGAGTGGCTTGGAAAGGGTCCGCCTTGTTCGCATCGTTGCTGGATTTAATTGCGGAATAATTATTATCAATCTGTAATTGTCAAACATTGTAGGAATCATTTGCAGCTGGCTAGGCCATCTGTGTACAAGGATATCGGATCTGTATATAGATTTTTCCTACATTTTTATGATTTATGAATGCTTTTTGAGCGGATGGGATATTTTTGCGCCGTCCTCTCGACGTCTTACTCCCCTTATCTATTGTGGCTTTCAGCAATTTCCCATGATGCCCTTAATTTTGTTCCCCATTGTTACTCCTTGTGTTTTTACACCTGTTCTAGCAATGTGTTGTCGTGTTATTTATGATATGACCTCTGCAAGTGGGTACACAGCCACGCGACGTAACTACAACAGAAATTACCTCTGCTAGTGGGTACACAGCCACGCGACGTAACTACAACAGAAATTACCTCTGCAAGTGGGTACACATCCACGCGACGTAACTACAACAGAAATTACCTCTGCAAGTGGGTACACAGCCGCGCGACGTAATTGATCACCTTTTTCATTGTGATCAATTGTGGATTAGTTATATAATTATGTATCGTTAGACGCCGGCAAGGGCCCTAGGTGGACTAGGCGGTGTGTTAGTAAGTCTAGTCTAACCTACGGTGGGAAATTTGCACTCTCCCGAGCGCCTAATAAATGTCCGAGCACAGCTAGGCGTTTTGATAGCTAAATAGTGAAATTATGTTTCTGTTGGACTTAAAGTGAAAGTCTTGAATGACACAGTGCGTGGAGGGGACGAGGCTAGTCGAGGCAGGTTGAGGTGAGTGGAGACGAGTCGGCTGGCGAGGCGATTAGTCGAGACAAACTGAGGCTGGTTGAGACTAGGTGACCCGGGAATGGGGGGCACTCGTGGGACCCGCGGGACTCGAAGGACCCGGGGGACTTGGGAGACCAGGCGGATTTGGAGGGACCCACTTGGACCCTTCCGGGGCCCTTTGGGACACCCTTGAGACCCTTTGGGACACCCTTGAGACCCTTTGGGTCCCCCTTGAGAAATTTTGGGACGCGCTTGAGGCCCCTCTGAACCCTGGGACCTCTGCTTCCCTCTGCCCACTCTGTAAAACCGATGCACAGAAACATGTACATATGTAAAATGCTTGAATAGAACAATTAACTATTACAGTCCGCGGAGTACTGACACAGAGGGCGAGGGTCGCGTCGGTGCTGGTCGAGATCAGGCGAAACCTGTTGAAGCGAGTCGAGTTGGTCACGACAAACAGAGACTGGCCGAAATGATTCGAGACAAGCCGAGGTGAGCTGAGACGAGGGGACCCGGGAAGCTCGTGGGACCTGGGAGACTTGGGTTACCCTCCGGTATTCGCCGGGCTCTTTTGGGACCTGAGGGACCTCTGCCACCCCACTCCCACCCCAAAATGCTTGAGTGAAACATTTTGTTATTACAGTCCACATGATTACTAGCCCAGCGGGTGAGAGCAGAGTCGAGGCTGGTCGAAGTGCGTCGAGATCAGTCGAAACATGTTGAGGCGAGTCGAGCTGGGCGCCACGAGTCGAGGCTGGCCGAAATGATTCGAGACAAGCCGAGATGAGCTGAGACGAGAGGTCTCGAGGGACCCGGGGAGCTCCGGAAAACCCGGGGAATTTGGGTTATCCTCCGGGAAACATCGGGCTCTTTTGAGACCCAAGCGACCTTTGCCTTCCCCCACCCTATCCCCTAAACAATAAGTGCAAAATCAATAATTTGAGCAGTTTTTCTGCCGATGACAAACCTGTCCTTACTTTCTTCACGATCCACAATTTTGTCATGTATAATAATGCTGGTGTATTCGTACGGGAGTTCCTGTTTGTGATTTTGTGAATCGGTGTTTTTTCTTCATTCTGTGCTCGCTCGCGCGTACACGGACCATTTGTAGTTTCTGGGGTTGACCTGGACTGCGTAGCTATAAACCTTGTCACGCGTTGCAGTTGGAGTTGATCTAATCCGTGAAGCCACGGACCATGTACCAATTTCGACGATACTATCTGTGCGCACTGTCTCGCGTGCATATTACTCTTGGAGTTCTGAGTGGTTGGAGGCGAGGATTCGTTTCTCAGAGTCTTTATCTTGCCTGAATAAATAAATTGTACCTCTTCTGAACTGGACCGCGTAGCTGTACACATTGTGTTGTGTTACTGTCGTAGCTGACTTTGTCCGTGTAGCTGTAAACCTTGTACCAGTCTCAACGATGGTACCTGTGCGCACTAGCGTGCGTACATATTACTCATGAAGTTGTAGGTGATTTGAAGAGATTCGTTTCGTCTGAGTCTTAACTGAATAAATTAAGTGTACTATAACCGACCTAGACCGCGTAGCGGCTTAGGTCGTGATGCGTTGCTGTCGGAGCTGACTTTGTCAGTGTAGCCGTAAACCTTGTACCAGACTCGACGAGGCTACCTGTATGCACTAGGGTGCGTACATATTACTCTTGAAGCTGTAAATGATTGGAAGCGGAGGTCCGTTTCGTCGAAGCGTTTATCATAAGCGCATCAGCGTGCGTCTGACATTGTTAATTTTTTTACATTTTTCTAACTTTAAAAGCGTTTTTCTCGCACACTGAAGCGTGCGAGCCTATTGGAATCCATGATCATCTGGCACTACGGGGGAGCCTATTATGACTCGCGGTGAGGCTCTGGTTGAACTGAGGATCAAATCCTTCCTTGTCCCAAGAAGATTAATGTACCTCCTGTTATATTATTTTTTCAGACTTTTAGTCACCACAGATTGTGTTTTGTGACCTATTATGATTATTTTCATGAAAGTAAGGATCGAATTAGCGTCATAAATTCCTTTCTTCTATCACATGTAAACAACAAACACGATAGGTGACGTCGCTACACCACTCGACTGTATCCATCCAACTCCTCATTCCTCGCCTCCTCATCCATGACAATAACAAAGAGAAGCTCCTTCTCCTCCTTCTTCCTCGCGTCCTCTCTTCTGTAAGCGAGGCAGGATGCCCCCGTTGGCTCTAATTAAAGAAAGTCAACAATGCTCTACAGTTCCTTAGGAAATAGATATTATAATGGGATGATTTCACTGAGGAGGCGTTCTCCGCTTGAAATATAAGACTTCAAAGCGCCGGGATGTTATGGCAACATTTACAATGATGATGAGGGCGTGGACGGCGATGATGATGATGATATTAATTACGCCTAACACGTTCCCCTCTTATTGACGATGTGGATAGCATGGATGGAGCGATGAATCTAATAAGTATCCACACGTGCTGCATCAGATCAAGATGCACCAATGACGTTGGAGTGCAAAGAAATTGTTGGTTAATGACGGTACGTGTCTCTGGTGTTGTTGCGGGAGTAGTATTTCGAAGGGATACCGTGCAGCAATGCTTGCTGCACTTCAGTACTACACAAAACTCGATCGCACATTTGCAAATGATAGAAATCTTTCTGAGCGTGTTTTTTTTATTTACGAGCAAACTTTATGGGTATTTTAAGGCAACTTCTAACGAAAAGAGTTCTTTTATATTTTACAGGTCTGTGGCAGCGTACGAGACGGAAGAGTGTGAGTTGGGGGAGGGGGACGTGCAGTTATCGACAGTCTTGCGATCAAATCACAACCTTTTTTGAAGCGAATAGCTGCAAAGGCCAATGAATGATATTCCTACCGGAAATGGTATCATTTTAAGACCCTTTTAGTCACTGCCGATATTCCGAGGAAATGAAGTCAATAACTGCGCGCATCACTAATCAGTGTATCATACAGAGTTAGTTGAAGTAGGTGATGAAGTAGGTGATGAAGTAGATGATGCAGTAGATGATGAAGTAGATGGTGAAGTGTATGAAGAAGTATATGATGAAATTGTTGATGAAGTAGATGTTAAGTGGGTGATGAAGTAGGTAATGCTCAGGAATTTGAATATGAACGGCTCTGATCTAAATGACAATTGAATAGCCTGAATATCAATGGAATAGGTCCATTCCCGTTAGAGATAGTGAAACAAGTTGAAATGAGATGAATTCCTAATCGGTTTTAATAGCCGGAAAGTAACGTTCATCCGTGGTATCAGAATCGTCTTCGTAATAAAATTACCGCATGGGAATCCTGCCACACTTAACGGTAATGTTATCTGTATAAGACAATTTTTTGTAACTCATGTACGTTTTAAGTATATATCCATGAGATTTGGACTGGAGCAGCAGATGTATGATGGAAGGAATAAGAAAGATAGGCCTATCGTCACAGGTCGCAGGATAGTAGCAGAATGTTTACAGAATAATAAAGATAGGCCTATCGTCCCAGGTCGCAGGATAGTAGCAGAATGTTTACAGAATTATAAAGATAGGCCTAACGGCCCAGGGTGCAGGATAGTAGCAGAATGTTTTCAGAAATACCCGTGAATTTCTCCACTTTTTGTGCTCTTTATCAGCTGTCTATGGTGTATTTGTGATTGAATGAAAAAAATAGGTGCCTGCAATGTGCCGCCATACAAGGGCAAAGGAGATGAAAATGAATTCTACAACTCGAGAGGTATCAGTCTGTTATGTGTGGTTGGTAAGTTGTACGGGAGAGTGCTGATCTAAAGGATTAGGGAATGGACGAACTGCGCAATTGGAGAGGAACAGTGTGGCTTTAGGAGTGGTAGAGGGCGTACCAATCAGATTTTTGCAGTGAGACAGGTCTGTGAGAAGTACCATGCCAAAGGAAAGGATGTGTTCTGGGCCTTCGTGAATCTGGAGAAGGCATACGACAGGATTGACAGGGAAACGCTGTGGAGGGTGTTGCGTTTGTATGGAGTGGGCGACATCTGTTGAAAGCGGTGCCGAGTTTCTCTGCTGGCAGCCGAGCATGTGTCAGAGTGGGAAGCAAGGTGAGTGATTGGTTCACAATGAAAGTGGGTGTGAGACAAGGCTGCGTGATGTCTCCCTGATTGTTCAACCTCTATATGGATGGAGTGGTCAGGGAGGTGAACGCGAGTGTGCTGGGTCGTGGCTTGGAACTGATGGAAGCGAATGGGCGGAGTTGGCAGTTGAGCCAGTTGATATTTGCTGATGATACGGCCCTGGTTGCGGATTCAGAGGAGCAGCTATGTAGGCTAGTGTCTGAGTTTGGTAGAGTGTGTGAGAGGAGGAAGCTTTGAGTGAACGTGGGTAAGAGAATAGTAATGAGATGCTCGAGGCCTGTCGATGCGAGCAAAATTAGTGGGCTCCCATGTGGAGATAACTGAACCAGTGGAAACTGAAGTGAAGGCGCGAGTTAAGGAGTCATGTAAAGTGTTGGGTGCACTAAAGAGTGTAATGAGCTGTCGGACGTTAAGGATTGCAGCAAGGAGAGGGTTGTATGAGGGTGTTGTTGTCCCAACTGTGCTCTACGGAGCTGAGACTTGGGGGTTGAGAGCAGAGGTGAGAAGAAGGTTGAATGTTTTCGAGATGAAATGTTTGAGGAGCATTGCTGAGGTAACGCTGAGAGACCGGATCACCAACGACGTGGTTCGAATCAGAACAGGAATGGTGATGAAGTTGGAGGACAGAGTGGATTCGCGTGTTCTGAGATGGTTCGGGCACATGGAGAGGATGGATGAAGGGAGATTGGTGAAAAAGGCAATGAATGCGGAGGCGAGTGGTCGCAGGCCTAGAGGTAGACCAAAGTTTGGGTGGATGGATGGTGTGAAGCAGCCGTTGGGAAGGAGAGACATGAATGTGGAGGTGGCGAGAGTGCGTGCAATGAACAGGCGTGAGTAGAGAATGGTTGTGAACGGTTGATCTTGACGCTGCTCTGATGGGCTTTCCCGCGCTTGGCATCCCGCTGTCGGGATGGTCGTGGGTGGGGGGGGGCGGTCATTATGACGCGGCGGGGGGTAAATCAGTGAAAATTGTCGGGCCCTGCTGCCGACGATGGATCCTCGGACTGCACTCGTGACACAGAGTGTATGTTGAGGGGGTACTGGCCGGACCCTATAGCACAAAAGGGCTAAGTTGTGCGAGTGTGAGCGTGTTAGGTGCGCTTTGCCGTCGGCCACCCCCGTTTCTGGGGGATGCGGTCTAGTGTCTGTATCTGTATCTGAAACCCGTCGGATCTGAATTCTCTGAAAGACGACGCTGAGTCAGCCGTAACTAATCTGAAATCTTGGTAAGATAAAAATGAACTCGAGTGCAACTTTAAAAAAACAATACGCATCTTGTTGGCTCGAACTCAAAAAGAATTGAGACACCATCTAATCGTTTTTACTCTGACGATACCTATGTTTTCTATGTTGCTGCTGATTGCAATAGTCTTTGCCAATTACCATAAGTTTTAACTAGCGTTTTGTCTATTTCTATGATTAAAATGTTCCAGTCGTTGTATTATAATCAAAATACGAGCTCAGTCTTTTCGAGGAACGATAGGCAGATTCTAACTTTGACAAAGGTTAACTCGATTATAATATAATTAATTAAATTATTTTCAACAATTACCGTACCCTTTTTGATGATACAATCATTGCCTTATTAGCTAATATTTTGCTTTGTCTCCTATAACAGAAGTATATTCATCCGACTTGTGTACTCGAGCATTGTATTATTCTGATTGTAAATCATTTAATCATTGCCCAACGGTCTTGAAGTGTTTATATTGTATATTCAGTTGTTTTGTATGTATTTTGTGTATAACTTTTTTGTATAACTTATGTCGCCTATTCACCCCATTGTTATTAATACAATGGTTTAGACCCATCTTTACAATATGTTAGCGCTTCTCGATTTCCCAACCCGATATTGTACTCATATTTTCTGTATAATTCATGTCGTCCATCCACATCTTTGTCATCGTACAATAATGTAGACTACTCATTACAATATGTTAGCACATTTTGATGTCCCAACCCCATGTTCTCGGGACTCGAACCACATGCATGCGTAATTTCCCACCCCATGTACTTGTTATTTTCCACACCCATGTATTTTGATATTTATCCACCCCAAGTATTTCTTATTTTTCAACCCCGCGTGTCACTGTTTTTTCCAACGCTATGTAGTCGGAATTATTTTGTCATAATAGACATTTTCTGTATGTGCACAGATGTGACTATAGAAAATAATATTTCGCTCCAGGTAATCCGAACCGGCGGCCCCCTAGAGATGTGCTGTGACGAATTCATATTGAACTCTCGTTTTCGTTAATTCAAGTATATAATGAAGTTCCATGTCTTATGTTTAAAAATTTATCTATTTCCTAAAAAAAATAAAAACCCATGCCAGACGATAGAAATAAATGATCTAATAATAATAAAAAAAAAATCTTAAGAGACATGCTATACATCGAAATTTCAAGATCCTAGTTACTCATATGTCGCACTACTTTCAAAGAGCGACATGAACCATTCATCGACAATGGGGTAGGACCAAGTTTATTCCCTTTATGTTCCCTTTAGAAGGTCGCTAATCCCTTTCAATTCCGAAAAGCTTAGTGAGTACCAAGATGTTAAAAAGTTAGATGAACTCTGTTCAGGAACAGATGCCCTATTGTGACGTCAGGGGGTATACAGTATGCTCGTCGACGGACGCCTGCATGTCCTCTATCATTCTTGCAATGGTTTACCTTGTTAATATAATCAGTCATTCTTAAGAACACAAGAAGGAAGAGTTACTCGACAAATAAAGGTCGGTATGGTTCAATAGCGATGTGGCGGTATAGTGGATCTCTTTCAGTCCTTGGATGTTTTATCCTCAGACTACTAGAGTGGACACCAATCTCTTGCTGGATTCTTCATATGCACTTTACCATGACCGTTACTGTTGTCTCACTTGCTGTTTTTCTCGTGTTGTGTGTGTCTGTGTGCTGCTATGACCACTCCGGTGACTTGTTCTTCCCACTAATTATAAAAAGTTTAATGTCAGTGTTCAAGATCTACCGAGTTGAATTGTGCGTAGTCAAAATCGGTTTATTTACAAAATTAACTTGTCAAAATAGTCATATTTTGTTTCACTATGAATTACGTTCAATTTCCATGGCGTGATCATGAATGTCGTCTAGCTGCCTAGTAGATGAAAGCTCGAAACTTTCGGCAAGATGGTAATATATACTTGCTCGGTGTCTCCGTATTTACCCCGACAGGTTCCCTCGGCCAACCTACACACTGGGTGGATAGTTTGTAACCATTGGGTCTCGGTCCGGGTGGTAATACCCCAGTTTTCACCCCCTATGACGAGCTATTGATCGGCCCATCGATTTGACGCCACGAGAAGAATTCGGACGGACGGCCTAATAATTTCCGTTAATTTAAGGTATCAAAGGCAGGGCCTACGAAATTTAAAGGTAAGCTTGATGGAATGAACGGGAGGCTCTGAAAGTTTCTTTGATGATTTAGTGCTGCAATTAATGAAGGTGATGAGGAAATCCTGACCCATGATAGTACACTACTCCTACTTTGTGATGTGGAGGGATGAAGAAACCATGCGTCTTGACAGTAGATTGCTTCTCCCATATGATGAAGGGCGATGAAGAAACCATGCCTTATGACAGTAGATTGCTTCTCCCATATGATGGAGGGCGATGAAGAAACCATGCCTTTTGACAGTAGATTGCTTCTCCCATATGATGAAGGGCGATGAAAAAACCATGCCTTTTAACAGTAGATTGCTTCTCCCATATGATGAAGGGCGATGAAGAAACCATGCCTTTTGACAGTAGATTGCTTCTCCCATATGATGGAGGGCGATGAAGAAGCCCTGGCTCTTAGCAGTAGTTTGATCCTTGAATTGTGATGCGGAGTGACGAGGAAACCCTGGCCCTAGACGGTAAACTACTCCTACCTTGTGATGGAGAGTGATGAAGAAACCCTGCCTTCTGACAGTAGATTGCTCCTACTGTATGATGAAGGGTGATGAAGAAACCCTGTCTTTTGACAGTAGATCGCTCCTACCATTTGATGAAGGTTGATGAGGAAACCATGTCCTTTGACAGTAGATTGTTCCTACCATGTGATGAAGGGTGATGAGGAACCTTGTCTTTTGACAGTAGATTGTTCCTACTACGTGATGAAGTGTGATGAGGAAACCCTGGGCTTTGGCAGTAGATTGTTCCTACCATGTGATGAAGGGTGATGAGGAACCTTGTCTTTTGACAGTAGATTGTTCCTACTACGTGATGAAGTGTGATGAGGAAACCCTGGGCTTTGGCAGTAGATTGTTCCTACCATGTGATGAAGGGTGATGAGGAACCTTGTCTTTTGACAGTAGATTGTTCCTACTACGTGATGAAGTGTGATGAGGAAACCCTGGGCTTTGGCAGTAGATTGCTGCTTAACTTGTGATGTGGAGAGGGGGGGGGTGAGGAAACCGTGGCTCTTGACAGCAGATTACTCTTTAACTTGTGACGGCATGTGATGAAGAAACCCTGGCTCTTGGCAGTAGACTGCTCATTAACTTATGCCTTGTGATAGGGAGTGATGGGGAACCTTGGCTCAAGTCAGTTGATTTCTCCTTGACTTTAGATGGCTGGTGAATAGGAAACCCTGGCTCTTGGCAGTAGATTGCTCCTAACCTCTTGATTGGGGTGAGAGGGGGGTCGGTGATTAAACCCTGTCATATGAAGTAGATTGCCCATTGAATTGGGAGTGAGGCCCGGTGATGCGGAAACCCTGGCTCCGAACATAGCTTACACCTTTACCTGTGGTGGGTGCTGATGGGAAAATCATGACACTGCCACGTGTAACCATGGTAACGAGCTTTAACTTTCAGAACGTTGTTGTTTCCTGCTGATCAGTTTGGAATTTTGGTCTTGACATATTCCAGTTGTATGACATCGACCAGCCACGAGTGATTGATAGTTAATCATGTTTTTTGAGTTAATATTGAGCCTTCCATAAGTGTTGCATTATCCACTCACATTGCAGGCTGGACCTGACATGCTTTTGCCAGCAATCATTGCAGGCTGGACCTGACATGCTTTTGCCAGCAATCATTGCAGGCTGGACCTGACATGCTTTTGCCAGCAATCATTGCAGGCTGGACCTGACATGCTTTTGCCAGCAATCATTGCAGGCTGGACCTGACATGCTTTTGCCAGCAATCATTGCAGGCTGGACCTGACA
>SDVV010037512.1:0-10830 GCA_016164225.1 Gammarus roeselii
CATAGCTACCCATCACACAAGCATATGATATCACATCACATAGCACCCATCGCATACATAATACTGCTCCTCACATAGCATAGCTACCCATCACACAAACATATGATATCACATCACATAGCACCCATCACATACGTTATACTGCTCCTCTCATAGCATAGCTACCCATCACACAAGCATATGATATCACATCACATAGCACCCATCGCATACATAATACTGCTCCTCACATAGCATAGCTACCCATCACACAAACATATGATATCACATCACATAGCACCCATCACATACGTTATACTGCTCCTCTCATAGCATAGCTACCCATCACACAAGCATATGATATCACATCACATAGCACCCATCGCATACATAATACTGCTCCTCACATAGCATAGCTACCCATCACACAAACATATGATATCACATCACATAGCACCCATCACATACGTTATACTGCTCCTCTCATAGCATAGCTACCCATCACACAAGCATATGATATCACATCACATAGCACCCATCGCATACATAATACTGCTCCTCACATAGCATAGCTACCCATCACACAAACATATGATATCACATCACATAGCACCCATCGCATACGTTATACTGCTCCTCTCATAGCATAGCTACCCATCACTCAAGCATATGATATCACATCACATAGCACCCATCACATACGTTATACTGCTCCTCTCATGGCATAGCTACCCATCACTCAAGCATATGATATCACTTCACATAGCACCGATCGCATACATAATACTGCTCCTCACATAGCATAGCTACCCATCACACAAGCATATGATATCACGTCACATAGCACCCATCGCATACATAGTATTGCTCCTCTCATAGCATAGCTACCCATCACACAAGCATATGATATCACATCACATAGCACCCATCGCATACATAATATTGATAACACAGCTCCTCATGCATATCACAATTTTTCACATAACATAGCTTCCACATGCATAACACTGCTCCTCACATAACATATCACCCATCCTATACACTACAGTGCTCCTCTCATAACACATGTCACCCATCACATACATTACAGTGCTCCTCACATAACATGTCACCCATCACATGCATTACAGTGCTCCTCACATAACCCATCACATACATTACAGTGCTCCTCACATAACATATCATCCATCACATACATTACAGTGATCCTCACATAACATATCGCCCATCCCTTACATTACAGTGCTCCTCTCATAACATGTCACCCATCACATGCATTACAGTGCTCCTCACATAACCCATCACATACATTACAGTGCTCCTCACATAACATATCACCCATGCCATACATTACAGTGCTCTTCACATAACATATCACTCATCACATGCAATACAGTGCTCCTCACATAACATATCACCCATCACATGCAATACAGTGCTCCTCACATAGCCCATCACATACATTACAGTGCTCCTCACATAACATATCACCCATCCCATACATTACAGTGCTCCTCACATAACATATCACCCATCACATGCAATACAGTGCTCCTCAAAAACCCATCATATACATTACAGTGCTCTTCACATAACATATCACCCATCATATGCATTACAGTGCTCCTCACATAACATATCACCCATCATATGCATTACAGTGCTCCTCACATAACATATCACCCATCATATGCATTACAGTGCTCCTCACATAACTCATCACATACATTACAGTGCTCCTCACATAACATATCACCCATCATACGCATTACAGTGCTCCTCACATAACCCATCATATACATTACAGTGCTCCTCACATAACATATCACCAATCACATATATTACAGGGCTCCTCACCCATCACTTCTAGCAATGCATCGATGTACCGGTATCGGTGGTATTGGCTCTTTTTAGCAGTATCGGTGTCGGTGGAAATGGCCCAATGCCAATGAAAGTTTTATCATTTTTCTCACCTTGATTTTGGGTATACATTAAATATGTAAAATTTGTGCCAAAAATGTATATTTATGCAAGATTGTCTCATGGTTATTCCATTGGTTGATTATTTTGTGCGCTGAAAGCAATGGCAAAGAACTACCCATTTCTTCCATTTGTTAGAACAACTTACTAGAAGCAGTATATTACAAATTGTTTTAGATAACATTTCAAAATTATTAGTACCGGTATCGGCCAAGTATCGGTCTGTTTAGGGTAACGGAGTATCGGTATCGTCCGATACGCGGGTACCGGTACATCTTCTCTAATCACACGACACTGCTCTTCACTTGACAGTTTACCAGGCAGATGGGCTGCCACAGGGCTGAACAACATTGTCTCGCAATAGACAACCAAATCCCAGAGTGACCATCAAAGATCAGTTGCCCCATTAAAGGATAACACCGCGCCCAACATGCCTAACAAAGTACAGCGACCACCACCATACTACAACTCCCTCGCCTCGCCCCCCGTCACTGTTCCATGAGGCGCTGAAGGATATCTTTGACCCACACCGAGAGGGCGTCGCCCCCTCCCTCCTCTCATTCAGATGCCGGGGGTATTTTCTTGCTCCACATTTATCTATCGGGTTTGGCTTCTGACGTGCAGCTTGATTTTGTTCTTGCCTTGGCTCACTTGCTAAAATCTTGGTTTACATCTTTTCCAACTTGCTAGCAAATTGGGCTTACGCTCTGGCTTACTGGCAACATTTAGCTTACGTTTTTGGCTAACTAGATAACACTATGGCTTACTGGATAACAGCACGGCTCCCTGGCTAACATCTTCGCTCACTGGCTAACATTTTGGCTCACTAGATAACACTATGGCTCCCTGGCTAACATTGCGGCTCACTGGCTAACATTTTGGCTCACTAGATAACACTATGGCTCCCTGGCTAACATTACGGCTCACTGGCTAACATTTTGGCTAACTAGATAACACTATGGCTCCCTGGCTAACATTGCGGCTCACTGGCTAACATTTTGGCTTCCTATGTATCTCATTGGCTCACTAGCTAATATCACGGCTCGCTGACTCACATTTTTACTCACATCTTGGTTTGCTGGCTAACATCTACGTCCCAATTTACTGCACTGTAAAAAGTGTCGCACGCTCTAGGGTTGCCCTGAAGATGGCTCTGTCCATCGCTTTCACCTCCTCGCCGACGAGGCCACCATTTCTTGTAGTGTCGTGGCAAGGCTTTTTATGAGAACGAATTTAGAGAGGATTTCTTTTGGGGTGAAGTTGATTTTTCTGAGCTCCCCACAATGTAACTGGTGAGACATTTATCCATTGAAATTAATTTTCACTGACTTGTCCGAGTTTTTTTTCCCAAATTTGCTTGCCATTTGCCACTCATCCAGTCAGGATTCATTTCGTGAACCTAGGAATGGTTAAAGGGAAGCAGGAATTTGTAAAAGGGGGCAACAACCTAATTGGAGGGAGGAGGGGCGTAGTTAACAAATAGGCGCGTTCAAAACAAGTAAATGGCCCTTTTAAAACAAAAACATCCCTGAAGGCAGGGTGTTGATGTTGAATTCTTCCAGGTGTTGAAACGCGTTCTTCTATAAACGGTTATGATTGCGTCCTGCAAAGCTGAACGACAGATTCATAACAAGGTAGATCTATTTAAAGAGGGACTAAATGCTTTTTGCGACGTGTGAACTTATCCAGGTAGAATTTGCAGGTGAGGGGGATGGAAGTTGATTGCGACTGTAAATGATTCTGTTTTTCGGCAAAGGGGAGGGGAAGTGGATGGGAGGGGGGGGGTAGTGGATGGAGGAAGGGTAGATTGAAGGCCGTTGGCTAGAATATCTAATCACTCTAACATCAATGTTGTCGAAGTTCAAATTCAGTGTTTAGGAAGGTACAATTCACGTGATATGAAATTGTACTCGCAGAATAATTGTAGTATATATTCAGTTTATTTGTTGTAAGAGTTAGTTATGTGAATCAGCTTCAGGGAAAAAGCCACGTGTTTGCTGATGAACCAATAAATAAATAGTGTAGCAGGGGAGGGTGGGGGGCGGTGTGATGCACCTGACTAGTCTGTGTACTGAGGATTCATCCACGTCATTGATATGCACGATCAGAATTGTTTGCTTGAGATTCCACTTGCCCATGCAGGATAGCTCACGGTGACATGTATACCTTTGTTCGTCAGTTTTGAAAAATTCAAATTCACGTCAGATGTATGCTTGTTCAACAATGTGAATTTCAAGGTGTAAAAACACACTTCAAGAAGATTTTAGCTCTATGATTACCACAATTTTGTTAATAGCACCGTAACGTTGATGGTATCAATAACTATGCTCGCGAATAGTACAGCCTCCAGGTCTTGGGAACATGCTATTTACCAGTTTTACAGAGCGTCTACTACTACAATTGCCGATAGAAGTTGCGTTGTTACCGAATAGCAAGAGCATGTTATGCTGTTTTCTTTTTAAAATTAGAAGGCGTTCCTTGGTGTAATCGCAGGTTGACCTATTGGCAGCATTTCGAGCAACCAGCAAACAACCAGCTGGCACGAACCGGGATTGACCAGCTGTGCAGCCTTTCAGACAGGCACGGAGGCCGGCGGTATCTGACTGTCAGCGGGGTCGAGCTAACCTCAATTCGTAACCATTTTTGTGAATGTTTTGAGAACATGCGTTCAAATTTCCGCTGTTCTTTCTCTGTGAGAAGAATTCGTTCGACAAATAGGACCGTGTTTAATTGGGCATGCATTTGAGGAGAATTTGAGGATTTTTTTTAGGAGAATTTGATTGGTAACTTTTCCATAAATAAAATTGAATAGATTTGATGTTACTCGGTCACCAGCAATGGTTCATCGACCTCGAATTTCAAAAATAATTATGTCAGACAGATTCGTCTATAGCTTTTTTTTTGCTATTTGTTATAAACTGTTCACCCATCAAAGATAGAGACCTTATTTTTATTTTCAAATTGTATGTAGTTGAGTAAGTTTTGATTTTTATGTTTACAGTCAACGTCTGGAGGAAATGCAAATGTATAAATCCATACTATAAAACATACAATCTCGGTGCAGGGGAGCCGTAAACAAAACGCGAAATCAACAAAAGGTCTCTATCTCTGTAACCGATAGTTCATTAACTCCAAGGTTCGTGTTAAAAATATCCGAGTAATACATTTAAAAATGATTATTATCGACTGCGAAACGTTACAAGAGTTCTACAAAGTATATATAACAATGAAAATTTGCAATTGTACATAATTTGTTATGTTACTTCTGACTATTGATTCGAGAATATCTTTCGCTGTGCAATTTTTCACAAATAGACTAAGGTATTGATACCTGTTTTACGCTCCTCCAAAACACTTTAAATTTTTCCAAACCTAGGCAGCCATCTTCAATCAACAGCGGCGGTACGTTCAATCCAAAACTCATCTTTTATTGTTAATATTATTGTGTGTAACTGGTAATGTTGGCATATTTTGCAGTTGATGTGCTGGTAGATATGAGCACATACCTTCCTGCTAACTATTTTTTTTATTGGTATCGGAAGTCATCCAACATTCCTGATCTGTATTTTTTTCATCACATTAATCGAACTATCGACATTAAAAAGTGTATGATTCAATATATGTGTTCTGACCCTAACAAATTGCTGGCTATAAAGTCAATTCGTTTATGGTTCTATCACATTAAATAATTTATGTATCAATTTTTGCCCCATATGTTTAGTTATATGGTCACTAGATCACCTGCTTGCCTCGGAGCGTTTTTATAGGCCACAATTTCACCATTACCGAAAGCGTCTATAAGCCTCATAGGCTTGGAATAGGCTCAGCTGCATGACTTGCATTCGTAGTCTTTATTTCGTCGACCCGCATTTCTACTCCTTCCTGTCTTCGTCGAGCGTTTCTGCAAGTCACGCCTTCCCGTAGCACTTCAAAGGTGGCAATAAAAACTAAAAAAAAACATGATCTTTTTCAGAGGTGGCCTCTGGCATCTGTCAGTAGTTCAAGGCGTGTGGTGTTCAAACTGGCACGTTTTAGTGAAGGATAGTTCAAATGTGGTGTAAGAGGGGTTGGGGGGTTGGGTGATTCATGATTGCGTTGTTGTTGCTCATGCTCTTGCTGCAAGGATTGTAACACTGACCTCATTGCCTTGTTGAAGAGCAAATAACTGGCGATGAATCAATCGCTCGTCCATAACTACTGAGGAGATAATGACCGATCGATTGCTTGCTCATCATCGAGCGACGTATGCTTATTTCCTTCAATTAAAATATCCACGAGAAAAAATAATGAACTAATTTAAAATTAGCCCTAAAATGTTTGTTAGTGTTTATGTCTTAGCTTTTATTGATAAAGTTCACGTGATGCGTGCAAGCTACAGCAGGCTACAGCATGCAAGCTACAGCAGGCTACAGCGTGCAAGCTACAGCAGGCTACAGCATGCAAGCTACAGCAGGCTACAGCGTGAAAGCTACAGCAGGCTACAACATGCAAGCTACAGCAGGCTAGAGCGTGAAAGCTACAGCAGGCTACAGCGTGCAAGCTACAGCAAACTACAGCGTGCAAGTTACACCAGGCTACAGCGTGCAAGATACACCAGGCTACAGCGTACAAGCAACACCAGGCTACAGCGTGCAAGCAACACCAGGCTACAGCGTGCAAACAACATCAGGCTACAGCGTGCAAGCAACACCAGGCTACAGCGTACAAGCAACACTAGGCTACAGCGTGCAAGCAACACCAGGCTACAGCGTGCAAGCAACACCAGGCTACAGCGTGCAAGCAACACCAGGCTACAGCGTGCAAGCAACACCAGGCTACAGCGTGCAAGCTACAGCATTTTTACAAATTGCTCTGTAACTTTATTGCTCCACTCTCGGGAAATATTACTTTGGTGTATGAAGTATTGGAGAGTCAGTGTACGTATGTAGTACTTTATGAATAGAGTTTCCTAATGCCCGAGACGGATGTAAATGACTATTATTTACAGCTCATAGAAAGGATGTTTCCGTGCACTATTTCATCTCTATGATATCCCTTCATCTAATATTGGTCAGGAAACTTTCTGGCGTTCAGTGCAGGTAATTTATTTTTGTATAATATATTGCTGGCCCTACTTATCCCCGTGCTTGTTTTGTGGGTTTGTGGCTGACCGCCTCGTGCACAGGCGCAATATTCTTCATGTCATCGTGACTCGTCTTGCTATTTTTTTCTCGGGTTTAAACATCTGTTACTATCATTGCCCATACAAATTGTGTTCGACGATTCATACAAATATCATTTCTGGCATTATAGCAACAACAATGAACAACAAGAACGAATGAATACAAAGTCTACAATAAAGGTGGCTAGATGTGTCATTTATAGGCCGCAACAGGCCAGCGAGGACTGCATTTAATCACGAGTTTCACAGCTAGATCGTACTTATTGTTTATTCATAGCACCCCATCGCAGAATATTTGATCATCCCAGTGCAATGAAAACTAGAAGCCATCATAATTCCAATCGTTCGTCTTTAAGACCTGATAGTGAAAAGGATGCTGATATTGTTCTAGCCGTCATGATTGGATTGGATCAACCATCAAGATGCAATAGGATGTGCTTCTTGTCAACCATCAAGAGGCAATAGGATGTGCTTCTCGTCAACCATCAAGATGCAATAGGATGTGCTTCTCGTCAACCATCAAGATGCAATAGGATGTGCTTCTCGTCAACCATCAAGATGCAATAGGATGTGCTTCTCGTCAACCATCAAGACGCAATAGGATGTGCTTCTCGTCAATCATCAAGATGCAATAGGATGTGCTTCTCGTCAACCGTCAAGATGCAATAAGATGTACTTCTCGTCAACCATCAAGATGCAAAGGGATGTGCTCCTCGTCAATAACCATGCAAACATCTGATATGATGGATTTAGCTCATCAATGTAAAGTTAAGATTTCATGTATACAGCAAGAAGAATACATCGCCATATGTGTATGAATAAAGATTGTGGTATTATTTTTTTATTATAAAAGATGCAATAGTTGTTCTGATCTTTGTTCTAGAACGCCGCATTAGTAAACCTCACCCTTCCAACCGTTAAATCAACCTCCCTCCAAAATAAGGCCTTTATGGGAAGGACCTCTAAACTATTCTCCTGGCAGATGCGCTGGTCCCAGCGTACGTCCTTCCGCTGGCAGCGGAAACTGTTAGCTGAGGCATACCTCACTCGTCGCCACCGATGCGGCTAGCCAAACAACCAGTGATGGACAAGTTGCAGCATCTAGAAACTTTCTCCAACTACATTGCTCAAATCTGAGGAAAAGAATGGACAGACTTATATAATACTGTGTGGCTCAAATTACAACTGCTTAACACATCTGCATGCGTCGTCTGCCTTCCTCGTAAAAATAGTAATGGAAATTTAATTCGTTTCTTAATTGCCTGCGCCTTCTACTGTTAGTGTCTTGTTGTGGATTTGGTCAGCTGTTTATCATGTAGGTAACTGTTTCTGCTCTCAAGACCTGATCTCTCACAGTCTTTTCGATGCACGAAGATTGCTCTCCGCACTTCATTTATGTTACAATTTAGGATTCGCCCAACACTTTCCGCATGGGCCGCTGTTTGACTCTAGAAAGACGCATTCAGCATATGATCGTGAAACCCGTCCTGTAGCCTGGACAGCGTCCCGTTAGATGGGATGAGACAGCTGGATGGGCCCGTCTCGACCCTCGAGCCGAGACAGAGCATGAGTACCGTTCAAGGAACGACAGAAGGCGAACCCTTACGGACCAGGCGACCTGTTGGCGTACAGACCGACCGGGTCCACTTACATCCCACGTCCTTGGCTGCTTGCCTGTCACACTGGCGTAGCCCACGTGGTTTGGATCCAGGGGATTGAATAAATGAATAAATATCTTTACTCATACGCAAACGGCATGGTATTCTTGTTACACAATAAAGCAATACAAGGATATACACAATAAATCCAGAGTTCGCGTGATAAGAAAGAAGCTAAACCACTAAATCCAATTAGGCAACAATATCACAGGGCGTAACGCTGTGACCATGTATGAAAGGTAGGGTACATCTTAGTTGTGTAGCAAGTATACAATAAATATTTTTTGTGGATATTTAAGCGATTCTTAATTGTAGCGTTGGTTAATTGATCATGCAATCCTGTGATATTTGTTCTTGATAAGGGTACAATAAGAGTTTACCAGACACGAGTTCACCAGAAAGTTCGTTGTACGGCAAGCTCTGCTAATGTTCTGAATAAATGCTTTTACCTTCATTGAAAATAACAATCTTTTAAGTGAATAGTTTATTGTTGAGTGACAAAATAGTGCATTGTGACCTATTCGAAACATTTGGGAATGCAAAACACTGGAAATGTACGACATTTGGTGCTGGCAGTAAATGCTTACTAAAGCACGGGGTTACAATTAGATTAAGTTAATTATCGTCCGATGGTGACTTCATGAGCGAGTTGCTAATCTTAATCGGATGCAATCGAAACGAGGTAAATCCAAGACACCTCAAGTTTAATACATGCAATGAATTCGCACATATTGCGATCAGACACATAAGAAAATTCTACACAGCAATTGGTAAAAAAAACGTACTCTGATTGGACGGCTATTGCATTGGGTAGCAGAGGTTGTCGGGTTATGAGAAGCTTCACGAGAGCTGGAGAGCCACTGCCCATGCCTGTGAGATCCGGGCCGGGCATATTTAAAGTGACGATGGGAGAGGTGATTCCAAGACGTGACGTGACGATGTGAGAGGGGATTCCCAGTCGTGACGTGACAACGTGAGAGGTGATTCCCAGTCGTGACGTGACGATGTGAGAGGTGATTCCATGACGTAACGTGACGATGTGAAAGGGGATTCCCAGTCGTGACGTGACAACGTGAGATGTGATTTCCAGTCGTGACGTGACGATGTGAGAGGTGATTCCCAGTCGTGACGTGACGATGTGAGAGGTGATTCCCAGTCGTGACGTGACAATTTAAGAGGTGATTCCAAGACGTGACGTGACGATGTGAGAGGGGATTCCCAGTCGTGACGTGACAACGTGAGAGGTGATTCCCAGTCGTGACGTTACGACGTGAGAGGTGATTCCCAGTCGTGACGTGACGGTGTGAGAGGTGATTCCCAGTCGTGACGTGACGGTGTGAGAGGTGATTCCCAGTCGTGACGTGACGATGTGAGAGGTGATTCCCAGTCGTGACGTGACGATGTGAGAGGTGATTCTTAGTCGTGACGTGACGATGTGAGAGGTGATTCCCAGTCGTGACGTGACGATGTGAGAGGTGATTCCCAGTCGTGACGACGATGTGAGAGGTGATTCCCAGTCGTGACGTGACAACGTATTACTCACTTCCATATGTTCGTGAACAGTGAAAGATAAACTTGAATGACTCTAATTTATTGTGTCAGACAAGTTGGAGATAAGAAGAAAATGTATACATGCAGAAATAATTTTGAAGCCATTTTGAAAAGTAAGTGCCGTTATAAAAATCCCCTCATGTTGAACTCAGCAGCCTAGGAACTCTTCTTTACGCAACTCGTACAGTTGATAGTGTTATAGAGGAGCGGAACAATGCCACACCCAAGTCGCGGGGATACCAGTAAACATAAAGCATGGCGTGTATGCGTCCGGACACAGGTACTAATAGGATACCAAAACCTATACAAAGATTTAGGTATTGAAGACAATTTTTATATTCAAACACACCCTCAGAACTACTTGACAAGTGGGCATGTTTGAATCCTGATAGCAAAGCATTGTCGGTATATGAGAGACGGGTGACGTTTACACACAGATATATGAACTCATACATTCATAAACAAATATACATTCACACACACTCACATATATGTAAATAT
>SDVV010037513.1:0-10829 GCA_016164225.1 Gammarus roeselii
CCATTCCGAAAAGTTCCATCACGGTCAGCCCGATTTCAGGTTTCCAAATGATTATAAATCTCTTAAACTAGTAAAGACTTCTCGGTGTCCTAATGTTATTGATCTTATTCTGTCGAGCAGATGTCATATTATTAACCATTAACTGCAATTATATGTTTGCAGAAATGGAACTCTGCCAAATAAATTTTGGCACAAACATAAACTAACGATACATGCTGAATATGAGTACAATTAATTCCTCCTTTTAGTTGTGAGGATACAGTATTATTCCCCTTGGAACAATTGCAGCAATGTATAAATGTTTTTTCCCTATGACGCTCTTCCTAAGACCGATTGTTTCCAGTCCCTCCTCAAATGCTGGCACAGTAGGGTCTCTTCCGATTCTCTGCCTTTCGAGATCTTCCCTCCGTTTTGTATTGCAGTGCTGCCGTTTTCCGGGCCAAACGCTCCCATTGAGAAGCAATCAGGCGGAAAATTTTCTACCTTCTGTCGTTTCTTCCATATTGTCGTCAGAAGCTCTCGGGACGAAATTGGTCACGTCTATATTAGGAAGGAAATTGGTTTTCCTTCCTGAGTTTGTTTGAAGAAACGGTTAGTTTACGTAGATACCCCCAAGGATTTCATACGGGGATATGAAATGTTGCTAACATTATTGGAGACAAATATGGTTATGTTGTAAATAGAGGACTCACATGCAGAGAAAAGACTAATAAGGGAATATACTGTATTATCCCGTTGTTTTAAAGCCCTTGAATGATCATATGTAATTGGTCATTTCTTTCTGTTAAATTTTTATTGTTTTATTAAGTAACATAAACGTGCAAGTCTTTGTGAGCTTTTTTCGCGGTAGAAGATCAACAACTTGTTTATTCGACCTCATTGAATGACTTGAGGTAATAGTGAGGTAAATCTTGGATCAATAAAGCAAGTTCTCAGATTTGATAGTTTTCTTATGGCGAAAGGGGATTTTATTAAGTGAAATGTTGTTTTTGAAAGACGATTTCCACTAGATACTCAAAAATATTCTCAATCTACTCATAATTAAGTCCTGCTGGAAATACTAGTTGTACCAGCTGGACAGATGATCAGCCCTATCTTAGCAGACTAGATCATAGATCTTGTTTCCTGTTCCAATAATAATTAATGACTATTTCAATTTGGGGCTCAAGAAACTGTTCTTTCTGTCAATGTTGAACGGTGATGTTATATTGATGTCAAATTATTAGAAGCTATGTCATTGCAATTATGTTGTATTTACGAGTGATTTTTGTAGCTCTTTATAAAGTAACATTTCGATCCAAGGGATAGCGAAAGAGATTTTATAAACGGTGCTCTAACGGTGTTTCCACCCTAGGGCAGCTGCGTCCTGAAGGGAAAAATTTGTGTTTAAATGTACGTCAAATTGGCCCATGGACTATATGCACGTGACGAATTCATTAATTCGGAACAGGGGTTTGGAAACTTATCAAGTCCAAATACATTAGTCATATTGAATGTTTTGAGAGTTTTGAGGTCCACAAACATAGTGACATTGGGGAACCAAAATGTGTTAGTCGGAGAGCTGATTGGTCTTCTACCACGCTGAGAACAGATTGCTCAAAAACGAGATGTCAACAAGTACGCATGGGTAAGAATGTCGGGGGTGCAGTGATGGAATTTGTGTTGATTTCGAGGAGAGTGGTGGGAGGTTATTGGATGGGCGGACGTTGAGAGGGGAGAATGGAAGAATGTCTAATCATCTGTTAGTTGGGGCGATGATTGATAGTGGAACAGCGCTGGAAAGGGAAAGCATTGATGGAAGAGGAAGAAGAGGTAGCGAAGGTGAGTGAATACTATGTGGCAAGCTGAACGGAGGAGTGCCAGTTGTGTTGAAGGAGGTATGTAATATTGTGAGCGGCACAATCTGGAGAATGTTGAGAAAAATGGGAGACGTTCAGCGATGCAGGATTGAGATATGCGGAAAATAAATGATGTGCGCCGTATGGGCGGGTGTTATATGAAAGGTTGAGGATGGTATAACGCTGAGGTTAAAATAGAGGTGTTTCTGCTGAGAAGAGCTTTTGAACAGTGGTTATCGGTGAGTTCATGGTGACCCAAGACATCTTCAGAGAGAGAAGAGAGAAGAGGTGGAGCATATGTTGAGGAGAACAAAGAAGAACGCTGATGCTAGATGGGGTAGGGGAATGTGCAACAAATTTGAGAAAACACAAACATTTTCTGGATAGATGCAAAAAGTTACAGAATAACGGAGACGGGGGAGGTAAAGATGAGGAAAGATGAAACTGGCCGACTGTTGTGAAAAAGGGTGAGAAGTTGCCGTATGTTGAGGGAATGGTGTACGAATGTTGTTTTTTGGAGCATGCATTCTTGCGTGCATCTCTAAGAAAGAGATGCAGATGCCGGGAGTAGTGATAGAGGCAGACGAAACCCCTGATTTTGACAGTTTTTCTACTGGTGCCTACAGATGGATGGTTTAACGGAAGTCAAATGATTGATTAGGTCACTAAATATGTGTTCTGTCTATGTTGTGGTGCAGATTGAGTTGCGGAATGCTTGCATTTTCCGCTGTATTAGAGAGGAGAAGATAAAAAATGGCTACAGCACCTCAAAAGATATCAATTTGTTGTTTGTGATGGCGGAGTTGTCGGGAAAAGTGCTATTCAAGACGATTAGCGACAGTACGGACGGTGCTGTTGGCGACCAACAGTATGGCTTTGGCAGTTGTAGAGGATGTGTGGATCAGTTGTTAGCAGAAATACATGTCTTTAAAAAGTGCCTTGTGAAGTGATAGTTTGTATCTGGCCTTCATGGTTCTTGAAATGGCATACGATAGGGTCAACTAGAAGGTATTGTGGAGGTTGTTGCGCTTGTATGGATCGAGCGCAAATGGCAAGGAACGGTCATGAGTTCTATATTGTCAGCTAAGCATCTGTCAGAGCAGGAATCTTCGTGAGTGCTTAGCTCCCAGTGAAAGTGGGACTGAGACAAAGTTACGTTATGTGTCTTTCGCTGTTCGATCTTTACATGGATGGAGAGGCCGGAGTGTTGATCGCCAGTTTATTGAGCCGATTTTACAAATGGTTTGAAACTAATAGGTGGAGTAGACAGTTGAGACAGTGGCTGTCTCCCGTTGACACCCCACCACTGGTGGCAATTTTGGAGTTGAGTATGCTAGAACCGGAGTTTGGTAGAACGTTTGAAGGGAAGAGGCTGTGAGTAAATAAGAGTAAAATTAATGTACGAGATAATCGAGCAATAGCGTTGCGAAGTGAATCAATGATTACCTTGGTGGAGATGTATTGGAGAAAATGACCTGCTTTCAGTACCTGGGCTCTCCTGTCGAAATGACTGGACTAGCAAAAACTAAAGTGAAATCTGGAATGAAGAAAGTGTGTAAAGAGTAGAGGGTTTTTGATATTGTTTTGAGCTATAGGACATTGAGTATGGAAGCAACGAAAGGGTTGTAGGAGGTAGATTCACATCTGTGCTTTAATGGGCTGACACGTGTGGAGCAAGAGGGAAAGAGAGAATACGGTAGAATGTTTTCAAGATTATTTATTTGACAGGCATGACCGAAATGACGCTGACAGATAATATGAATGATGACGTCGTTCAAATTATGATGAGAATGGAGGGGAAGTTAGACGATAGAGTAGATTCACCGGTTCTGAAATATTTTGGACTCATGAAGAATATGGATAATGTAGATTGATGAAAAGGGCGATTGAAGCGGAATTGAGTTGGCATTGGTCCTGAGGAATATTGACGTTTGGGTGTATGGATGACGTGAAGAATACTTTAGAATGGAGAGAAATCAGTGTGATGGTACCGAGATAGTGTATGGATACGTTCCGCCGCAACCTAGATGCCTTTTTTCCCCCCAGGCCACACATTGTAAACTGACAGTGATTTCGTATCTCATTTCTACCCAAAGTGTGTGTGGCGTGATCCTTGTAGAACCTCATTACCGCCAAAGGGCTACGATTGGGCTTGTGGGTGATTCCACGAAAAGACTGCCGTCGGCCATCTTTCTTTCGATGGATATGGCTCCACATTGTATCTGTATCTTTAAAACATTATTCCAATGTATTTTACTACAATTTTTGTAAATCTATAATTATCTTCTCTAAAAAATACATTTTTTGGGACCATGATTGATTTTGCGTTTATTTTAGTTTCGTTTGTGTGTGACTGTGGGCCGAATTAGTGTTGGTTTATTCACCCAGCAAGGACGGATGAGGATTGGTGCATCGCTGCATGATTCAACGACAGGACTACAGAGAGCGTCAACAAACACCTTATCTGTCTCTATGATCCTAGGATATGTCTTCATCTTGTCAATTTCCTCGTTGCGACCTGTGTCGGTTAGTTGCTAGATTCTGGTTGGGTAATGTTAGCAGTCTAAAAATAAACATTCCGATCGAACGTCATTCACTGTCAAATCTTCGATAAGTCTATTAGCCGTCGACGGACGTTGCTAGCGTCCGTCCGTTCAGTCTCAAACAGTCAAATTCTTCATGCAAGTGTTGACACGTTTATGCTTTGTCGAAAGCATGATATTATTCCCTCAGTCGAGCTCTGAACGAATAAACTCTTCCCAACCTAGCTTTTTATATCTTTAACGATAACCTATATCTATATCTTTGTCAATAGTCCATTGAAGTTCAAATAGGAGAATGTCATGCTCAGTGCCCGCTTCCACAGTCCCTAAATTTACATTACTTTCACAAATTGAAAAAAAGCGGCTATTCAGCACGCTTTCCGACTCCAATTTATGGGGGTGTTGTTTAAAATAATACAGCAAAGAGAGCATCCATAGGTCGAATTAAAAAAGAGCAGCATAAGCAGTGCTCCCGTATGTTTTTCCTTCATTCGCTTCTAAAAAAATTCAAACAGAAATCAGAACTTAGCAACTTTTCAACAAGAACCTCACGTCCATTTCAAGTGGGACACTTCAAATAACTAATGGCTGAACAATATAATGTACATTTCTCCATTTTTGTAGTTGAAAGCAAAGATAAACATCATTCGTAGTGCAATACATGTGCTAATCAAGTATTTTATAATTCAGCTCTAAACAGGAATGGGCTGATAATGGGACGTTCGAAGTGTTCGGGGTATTTGTATTATGTTGTAATGAATTGAACTGGTATTATGTTGTAATGATATATAACAAAAAAAATAGACGGAAGGTTTGATTTTAGAGCGGCTTCATGCACTCATTCGAGTAGCAAGCTGTTTCGCCGTAGAACCCCACAAATCGCTGATCTCACGTTAGGGAGCAACGCCCTAGTTCAGGGCTATTTTGCTACTTTTAAGGCGACGTTCAATGCCGAGAAAGATTTGACTGAATCAGGTGCGTTTGGAGATTATTACTGTGTAGGTCCAGCTATCATCTTTGAAGCAAAGTGGTCGAGTACGGGGTAATTCGCTAGATCTTTGTTCGATCTCAAGGTGATGACTGATGAGGATCAGAGCAGCGCCTAGTGCCTCAACGACTGATTACGTGGATCAGTTGTCATTTCCAGGTCCACTTTTCGTAAGTCTTAATATTTTTTCTGTTGTCCACCTCGCATCTAGTTTTTTCTAATGTTCGTTCCGAGGGACATAGGATTGTTGATAATAAATTGACCTTTAGTCTTTCAAGCCCACAAAGACTCATCTCGTTGCCTGCGTCCGTCCATCCGTCTGTCCCATCTTTTAACAACATCTCACTCCGAGCGAAGCTCCATGTTGTCTAGGGATTTTTTCCCAAAATCTGATTTCTGAACTAGCCTGTTTTCTTCCTTGTTTCATACGCCTTACATCGAGCCGGTTTTCGGCGCATCATGACTTAGTTAGCAAACTTAAAAAAATCTGAATCGGAACTATTTTTCAGCTCATTTCCAATTCTACTTCCATGAGGGTGTTACTTCAATATGCTATAACAATAGCCAAAATTAATGAAGTTAACATTATTTGACTTCAACTGAATATGAGAAACGTAAGCAGAACTCCGCAATAGCTTCTCCAAAAACTATATTTATATCTTTTCCAAATCTATCTCTGAACATTGTAATCCAGGAGGGATACATGGAAATGGTAAAAGATAGCTAACATCAATCGGATTTTGACATTATATTTTTCAACGTGATCAAAAACATCATATGCTCCAGGTCTGCTATCCGATTTTTTTTTCGTAATTGAACTTCGATACCCACCCCTTTTCATCTTCATGCTCGACATTTCTTTTTCGTTTATGGGTGATAGCGAAAACCCCAACTAGTTTTCAATAATACCTGGATTTTGTGATGTGTCTGTGGAAAAGACTTCTCTGCCGAAAGCTTGTTATTCTACTAGCGCGTCCTGGTCGTTTTAGACGAAAACATTTGTAATTCAACCGTCGAATGGTAATAAAGATTTTTTTTCTGATTTCTTGCAATGTTCTAATCATGGTGTTTCATATATATAGATACAGATACAGGACACTAGGTCACATCCCACAGAAAGGGGGGTGGCCGACGGCAAGGCGCACCTCACACCCTCATACGCTCACACTCACACAACTTAGCCCTTTTGTGCCAAAGGGTCCGGCCGGTAGCCCCTCAACTTACCCTCTGGGTCTCGAGTGCAGTCCGAGGAACCGTCGTCAGCAGTAGGGCCCGACAGTATTCCCTGGTTTAACCCTACCGCGTCATAATGACCGGGTTCCCCCCCACCCACGGCCATCCCGACAGCGGGATGCCAAGGGCGGGAAAGCACATCAGAGCAGCGTCAAAATCAACCATTCACAACCATTCTCTTTCACGCCTGTTCATTGCACGCTCTCTCGCCACCTCCACATGCATGTCTCTCCTTCCTAACTCCTGCTTCACACCATCCATCCACCCAAACTTCAGTCTACCTCTAGGCCTGCGACCACTCGCCTCCGCATTCATCACCCTTTTCACCAATCTCTCTTCATCCATCCTCTCCATGTGCCCGAACCATCTCAGAACACGCGAATCCACTCTGTCCTCCAATTTCTTCACCATCCCTGTTCTGATTCGAACCCCATCGTTGGTGATCCGGTCTCTCAACGATACTACAGCCATGCTCCTCAAACATTTCATCTCGAAAACTTTCAACCTTCTTCTCTCCTCTGCTCTCACCCCCCAAGTCTCAGCTTCGTAGAGCACAGTTGGGACAACAACACCCTCATACAGGCCTCTCTTTGCTTCCATCCTCAACGTTCTACAGCTCATTACACTCTTTAGTGCGCCCAACACTTTACACCCTTCCTTCACTCGCGCCTTTACTTCAGTATCCACTAGTTCAGTTACCTCCATATGGAAGCTCAGGTACTTAAAACACTGAACTTCCTCCAAGAGCTCTCCATTTAGGGTGACACTAATTTTGATCGCATCGAATGTCCTCGAGCATCTCATTACTTCTACCCACGTTCACTCGAAGCTTGTTCCTCGCACACACTCTACCAAACTCAAACACTTGCCTACATAGCTTCTCCTCTGAATCCGCAACCAAGCAGTATCATCAGCAAATAGAACTGGCTCAACTGCCGACTCCGCCCATTCGCTTCCAACAGTTCCAAGCCACGGCCCAGCCCACTCGCTTTCACCTCCCTGACCACTTCATCCATATTGAGGTTGAACAGCAAGGGAGACATCACGCAGCCTTGTCTCAGTCCCACTTTCACTTTGAACCAGTAACTCACCTCGCTTCCCACTCATACACATGCTCGGCTGCCAGCGTTGAAACTCTGCACCACTTTCAGCAGATGTCCGCCCACTCCATACAAACGCAACACCCTCCACAGCGCTTCCCAGTCAATCTTGTCGTGTGTCTTCTCCAGATCCATGAAGGCCCAGAGAATATCCTTTCCTTTGGCTAGGTACTTCTCACAGACCTGTCTCACTGCAAAAATCTGATCAGTACATCCTCTCCCTCTCATAAAGCCACACTGTTCCTCTCCAATAGCGCAGTCCGATCATTCGCTAATCCCTTTGATCAGCGCTCTCCCGTACAACTTACCAACCACACATAACAGACTGATAACTCTCAAGTTGAAGCATTCATTTTTTATCTCCTTTGCCCTTTTATAGCGGAACAATGCAGGAACTGCGCCACTCAATCAGTGCCATCCTCCTACAAAACACAAGTTTAGTAACCTCACCAACCATTCGACAATCGTTTCTCCACCCTTCTTCAGGCACTCGGTCGCAACGCCATCCAAACCAGGGGCTTTCCATGCTTTCATCACGTTCTCCGCCTCCTGCATCTCTTCCCTAGTAATGTCCGCAACGAGTCTTTCTCCCTAAACTGGCATCCGAGCACCACCACCCACAGCAACAATGTCAACCTCTCTGTCATCCTCGACATTCAACAGCTCATCAAAATACTCTGCCCACCTCTTCCGTACATCACCACTTTCCAGCAACAACTGGTAATTTTCATCTTTCACCACTTCCTCCTTTCCGGTCTCTCCCTTTTTCACCCTCTTCACCTCTTGCCAGAACATCTGTTTGTTCTCCTCAAAATTCTGGCACAACCGTCTGCCTCACCAGGCATCAACGTCCTTTTGGCTCTCCTCACCACCCTATTCACCTCGCTTCTCCTCTTTTTGTAGCTTTCATAAGCCACCACCGACTTCACCTGCAACCACTTCTCAAACGCTCCTCTTTTCCGTGCCACCGCCAGTTTGACCTCCTCGTTCCACCACTCGCAACCTCTCTTTCTGCGCCCGCTCACACGACGCGCACCACACACATTCTTCGCACATCTCAGCAACGCATCCCTTAACGTTTCCCATTCTTCCTCCACATCTCTCAGGTCCTGTTCTCTCACGTTGTCGTATTCTTCCTTCAACGCCTGCTGGAACTTTTCGGCTCTACTTTTTACATGCAGTCCACTCACTTTCACTACCTCTCTTCCTCCTCCCACTCGCTTGTTGCTCTTCCACTTCTGCACCACTCTTAATCTACCTTCCACCAGCAGATGGTCAGACACTCCTCCACCCTCCCCTCTCAACACCCGCACAACCAACAGCCTCCCCACCACTCACCTCGATATCAGCACAAAATCCATCAGTGCTCTCGCCACCACTGCACCCTGGGCCATCCTTACCCATGTGTACTTGTGGATATCTCGCTTCTCGAACAAACTGTTCCCGACCACTAACTCCTGCTTTCTTATATGAACACGGAACTTTGTTTAGCCCTATTCCATAAATCCGGTGTTCGGATTTTATTTTTTAAATCCATTATCAAATGAAACGTTATTATCGCATTTTTCCTTACTTAGTCGGACCTCGGACCTCTTGCTTCTCGGACCTCACCACTATTGTGCAAGAACTGAAATACGATATGCTCTGGTGAGACGGCCTTATGCAGGGGCGAAACACCTGTGTCTCCTATGTCATTCGGGTGTTCAAGCTACAGTACCAGGACAAGCGGCGGCGAGACAGCTCTCCCCGACACCGTTGCTTTCTATAGCTACGTTGTACAGCCCATATGGTTCTGTTACCACTAACACATTTTCAAGTAGCTCAAGTAGCAACACCACCTCTGCCTTCGACACCCTTTTTAATGATCTCCCTTCATCCATCCTCACCACAGGCCCGAACCATCTCAGAACACCTGAATCTATTCTGTCCTCAGGCTTCCTCACCAAGAGGATATGAAAAAAACTAATGGAGCTATCAGACTCGCTTGCATTTGCTTCATTAACTGCAGTGCATACTTTCTCATGCATGGAACACCAGTTTGCTATCTCATTTTTTTCCACACTTGAAGACCTTGACTCAAGAGCCTTTTCAACCTAATCTATAATCTAATCGGGCAAACGTTCATGGATTTATTACTAGTGACAGGTGCAAATGTATGCTAAAAATATGTTCTTATTGTGTACTTTTTGAGTAGGGGCTGCTCCGTTCCTGCTCTTTCTCACAGGACTTCACTGCGCAAGTAGCCATTCTGAATTAGTAGCCATCCAAAATTGTTTTTACAAGTTTGCAATCGGTTCTTATGGTGGCTTTCTTATGTAAGCCTCACTCGATCACTGCTCCTGATGCATTCGTGCAAAAAATGAGGTCATCTGTTTTGGCAGTCAATCATGGACAAGAAAGAAGAGTTAATGCTGGAAAATTTATTATCCAAACGTCGAGCACCCCCCTTTTGGGGATTTGGCCTTGCATCTGTATTCTTTTAGAAAAATATAATGATTTCTGCAAATATAATATCCTTGCGCAGCGTGGTCCTTCAACAGAGGCGTCTGTGATAAACGCTGTTGATTTTATTCAGCTGCAAGACTAGTCTTGTAGCCGGGGCCTTAGAATCGTGCTACCGTATCCACCGCGTGTCGTAGAAGGCGACTAAAGGGGCGCCCCGTAGCCGGGAGTAGAATCGCGCTACCGCAACCCCCAGCGTGTCGGAGACAACAAAACGGGCCGGAGCGAAGGGGCTAGGAATCCCGTTCTCTGTAAAAATCTTTCCTCGAAGACAGCAAGACGAGCGGGGGGAGGAGAGGCACATGCCTCTCCAAACCCTATTGTTAGGGTCGCTGAATGTGCGTGGCTGTAGTACGAGTGATGTAAAGAGGAGGGAGATTGGCGAGATGTTTGTGAGGAGGAAGTTAGATGTGTTGGCGCTGAGTGAGACGAAGTTGAAAGGTAAGGGCGAATGTGAGTTTGGTGTTGTAAGTGGAAGAAAGTCTGGTGTGGAGGAAGGTAGGGCACGAGAAGGTGTGGTCTTGATGTTGAGTGATCGGTTAGCTAGTAGCGCTACCGAATGGAAGGAGGTGTCCCCAAGATTGATGTGGGTAAAAGTTAAGTTAGGCGTAGAAAGATGGGCATT
>SDVV010037514.1:0-10829 GCA_016164225.1 Gammarus roeselii
GGGGGGTGAGAGCAGAGGAGAGAAGAAGGTTGAATGTTTTCGAGATGAAATGTTTGAGGAGCATGACTGGAGTAACGCTGAGAGACCGAATCACCAACAACGTGGTTCGAATCAGAACAGGGATGGTGAAGAAGTTGGAGGACAGAGTGGATTCGCGTGTTCCGAGATGGTTCGGGCACATGGAGAGGATGGATGAAGGAAAATTGGTGAAAAAGGGTGACGAATGCGGGGGCGAGTGGTTTCAGGCCTAGAGGTAGACCGAAGTTTGGGTGGATAGATGGTGTGAGGCAGGCATTGGGAAGGAAAGACATGATTGTGGAAGTGGCGCGAGAGCGTGCAATGAACAGGCGTGAGAGGAGAATGGTTGTGAATGGTTGATTTAGACGCTGCTCTGATGTGCTTTCCCGCCTTTGGTATCCCGCTGTCGGGATGGTCGTGGGTGGGGGGAGGGCCCAGTCATTATGACGCGGCGAGAGTAAACCAGTGAAAACTGTCCGGCCCTGCTGCTGATGACGGATCCTCGGACTAAACTCGTGACCCGGAGTGTATGTTGAGAGGGTACCGTCTGGACCCTTTAGCACAAAAGGGCTATGTTGTGTGAGTGTGAGCGTATGAGGGTGTGAGGTGCGCCTTGCAGTCGGCCAACCCCCCTTTCTGGGGGATGCGGCCTAGTGTTTGTATCTGTATAGAACCTGAAGCCATCTAGCCATTCAGCTACGTGTGAAAAGTTTCGTCACCCTCAGTGCATTGGGCATGGATATGATACCGCCAACTTTAAACTCAAAGCATAGTAGATTAGAGTGGCGAGGCTTTCCTCTAGCGCGTTGGAGTCAGCGTCCTATTGGCGTCGAACGTTTAGCCAGTCACAAGTGCTGCACCAGGCTTCTGACAAATTCTGTATCACATTATTTTGACTGCGTTAACAACGTAAGTCAATGTCCTCTACGCTACGAATGTCAAGATTAGATTAGAGTGACAAGGCTTTCTAGCGCGCTGGAGTCATCGTCCTTCTGGCGCCGAATGTCAAGTTAGTCTTTGTTTTTCTAATTTTTCAATGTTCGAGTTAAGTTTTACTACTGCGCAAAGTCAAAAGTCCTTTACGCGGCGAACGTCTATGGTTTGTACGGGTGCCACATAGGTACAGGAACTCCTAAGGTGCTGAGGCCATATGGTCCCAGCACTCCCGGGATGGCAGTAATGAGGAATAACCCACTACCTACCCTGCTTCAGAGCCCCAAGGATCCGCAGTAGTCCTTTAAGGTGCGGGCTACGCGCTCCAACATTCCATGCAAGAGATCGACACTAGGTGTAGGGAATTTCACGCATGAGAACAGCAAAAGTGGAAAGAAGAAGGAATAGTAGTAGAAAAAGGTTGCTTGAAAGAAAGAACGCAACTTGGCTGTTATTTGCAACCCAAAAGAAGAATAGTTAGATCCGGTATGTGAATGTTTGAGTGTGTGTCTGTGTGTGCGAGCGTGTGTGTGTGTTTGTGTGCAGCGACTATAAGGAGAGTTGTTAAGAAGGATTCTGAGACAAGTTTAAGGAAATTTGAACTAAACATCCGATGCAAATGAGGTAAATAAAAAGTCAAGCAAATCAGGATCGGGGAGAAAAGGAAATGTAGTAAAGTGTGAAGAAGAGGGAAGTGTAAAGGGAAATAAGGGTGTTCACCCCCCGGTTGGGCCGTGACTCCTGTGGCCCGTGAATCAAACAGATGCCTAGGGGGGGGCTACGAATGTCAAACGAAGTAACTGGAATGTTTTGATGAGTTTGGAATGGTTACGTGTTCAGGTAAAGACTTAGCATGCAACTAAAAACTGCGATTCATCAAGCTCGACATATCGCAAATTTACTAGCTTTGTTAGCTGTTTAAACTCTGCGTTATGCATAAACGGCAGCATTTTAATTTTTCGATCAAAAATGAACTGGAAGTGCTAATATATGTCTTTTCAAACATTGTTGGTGGATACCTACTGCAATAAAATGCACTGGCACTTCAGAATGATGGTGAAAATGTGTTACGCTTTAGGTACTGCACACAAGACATGGTTAGATTATATTGAGGGGCCCATCCCCACAGAAGTTCTGACATGTCATAGTAAGTTCCCCGAATCCAACCACATGGCCTCTATTTGACATTGTAAAGATGTTGAGCTGATTTTTACGTAGTACTGGGTGTGTATTATACAGAGTTTCAAGATGTAAGGGCAGCGTTCTAAGCTGCAAGGCCCAATTTGAGTGCTTGTAACTTTGCTGAGAAAACTGAGGGCAGCGCTGAAGTCATCGTCCTTCTGGCGCTGAATATCAAACTAACAACTAGTGCTGCATCAAGCCATTCAGAATTTTAGAGTAATCGGGTTTACTAGTTCGTAAAATCAACGTCCTTTATGCTGCAGATGTCAAAGGTATGCACGAGTGCCACAGGAGGCACAATAACTCCTAAGGTGTTGAGGCCATATGGCCACAGCACTCTCGGGTGGCAGCAGGGAGCTGTATGACTCAAGCTAGCCTGCTCCAGAGCGAAAAGAATTCGCAGTCGTTCTTTAGGCACCAGGGTGCAATGGGTCCCGAACACCTGCCGAGGCGGAAGATGAAGAAAAAAACGAAAACGGAGATCCCACGCAGGAGATCTATACTTGGTGAAGGGAATCTCATGCATGAGAACAGCAAGAATGGGAAGAAGAACAAGGAGGAGTCGTAGAAATAGATTGCCTGAAAAACGCAACTTGAATGTTAATAACCACTCAGAAGGAGAAAAGATACTGTTAAGTAAATTGGTGAAAAAAGAGATAGTGAAGAATGAAGTAAGAGGGGAGGGAGTGGTAGTAGTTGCTTCCATTTTCCATCGGAGTCCCAACGCGAAGTTAATGCAGACTCCCCCGTAGGGCAATTGAAGAGTAGCAGAGTAGGTGCAGCGTAGATTCAGAGTAGGTTTACCGTAGTTACAGATTAGGTTTACAATAGTTACAGATTAGGTTTACAATAGTTACAAATTAGGTTTACAATAGTTACAAATTAGGTTTACAATAGTTACAAATTAGGTTTACAATAGTTATAGAGTAGGTTTACAATAGCTACAGAGCAGGTTTACAATAGCTACAGAGTAGGTTTACCCTAGTTATAGAGTAGGTTAACCCTAGTTACAGAGTAGGTTTACCCTAGTTACAGAGTAGGTTTACCCTAGTAACAGAGTAGGTTTACCCTAGTCACAGAGTAGGTTTACTCGAGTTACAGAGTAGGTTTACCGTAGATTCAAAGCAGGTTCAACGCAGATACAGGGTAGGTCTGTGCGTTATTTTTTTCTCACTCAAACATTTTGGGGTTTGAGTGGGGTGGCAGAGGTGTCTCGGGTCCCAAAAGAGCCCGACGAATCCTGGGAAGTCCCCCGCGCTACCCGGGTCCCCTCGTCTCAGCTCATCTCGGCTCGTCTCGAATCACCTCGGACAGTCTCGGCTCGTCGCGCGACCAACTCGACTCGCCTCGACATGCTTCGGCTGATCTCGACGCACCTCGACCTGCCTCGACGCAACCCTCGCCCCCCGCGCCAGCAATCCGCGGACTGCAACGGTCAACCGATCCACTCAAGCACTTCACATATATACATCTTTCTATCAAACACAGATACAAAGCAGGCTGAACTTGGATACAGAGTAGGTTCAACGCATAGGTATTGAGTAGGTTCAACGTAGACACAGAGAAGGTCTCTGCGCTAACTTTTTTTTTCTCAAGCATTCTGGGGCTGGAGTGGGGTGGCAGAGGTGTCTCGGGTGCCAAAAGAGCCCGACGAATCCCGGAAGGCCCCCAAGTCCCCTGAGCTTACCGGGTCCCCTTGTCTTAGCTCATCTTGGCTCGTCTTGAATCACCTCGGACAGTCTCGGCTCGTCGCGCGACCAACTCGACTCGCCTCGACATGTTTCGGCTGATCTCAATCGACGTGACCCTTGCCTTCTGAGACAGTAATCCGTGGATTGCAATGGTCAACCGTTCTACTCAAGCATTTTCCATAAATACATTTTCCTGTGTATGGGTTTTACAGCGTGGGGAGGGGGAGCCAGGGTTCAGAGGGGCCTCAAACGGGTCCCGAAGTTTCTCAAGGGGGTCCCTAAGGATCCTGAGGGAGTCCCAAAAGACCCCGGAAGGGTCCAAGTGGATCCTTCCAAATGCTCCTTGTCTTCCGAGTCCCACGGGTTCCCAAAATTCCCGGGTCCCTCAAGTCCTCCAGGCCCCGCGATCACCCCCCACTCCTGAGTCACCTAGTCTCAGCCAGCCTCGGTTCGTCTTGACTCATCGCCCCACCAGTCGACTCGTCTCCACTCGCCTCGTCCCCTCCACGTACAGTGCCGTTCAAACTTTCGCTCTCTAAGATCAACGTAAACATAGTTTCATCATTCAGCCATCAAAACCGCCCAGCTCTGCTCGGGCATTTATTAGGCGCCCAGGGAGAGCGCAAATTCTCCCACCGTAGGTTGGACTAGACTAACTAACACATCGCATAGTCCTCCTAGGGCCCCTGCGGGCGTCTAACGATACATAATTTTATAATTAATACAAAATAGATCACCATGAAAAAAGGGCTGAGAAAAATAATAGAGCCCAAGCAAAAAGAAATAATAAAATACTAAAATAGTGTTAATGATCTTTAAAATGAATAATCATCCATCCACCCCTAGGGGGAGGGAGTCCGCAAGGAAAGTAATCGCACATCCGGTTGCACCGTGACCCGGTGCGGCCCGTGAAGGTAACAGAGGCCTAACTTGCCCGCAATTTTGATCCTTTTTTCATCACGCCAGCTCAGAAGCCGTTATAATATGACGTGGATTGCAAGTGGCAGGATGACCTGATTAGTAGCAGCTGACCTGATCAGCAGCTCGCTCAAACTACAAGAACACCTCGGAATTTGAGACCGGGTTCAATTTGCATTCAACTACGTGGCGAGGGAAATGTTCGTGCCGAGAGTAGTCCCCACCACTACGTGATTTGGGTCAGTTTCGCGAGACCAGTGTAACTACGTGGCTGGTGTCTTCCCTGTGGTGAGAGAAGTAGATCCCTTCCTGACACCTTCTGCAGTGAGCTTCGCGTGAAGCTTCAAGAGATCCACTTTCAGCTTGGCAAAACTGGGAGTGAACATCTTCGAAGTCAAAGCGATCTGCAATAGAACGAGTTGCACATAAGTTATTTTAGAATAAGATTAGATACGGGCATACTTCCATAAGTTAGAAAGGCCATGCTCTCAATGATTTTTGCAAGCACCAAATACACGTGGCTAATGTGCTCAAATTAAATGTCCAACCTTGTTCATATGAATAATTTCTGTACAGTTGACGCGGCGGGGATAAACCAGTGAAAACTATCGGGCCCTGCTGCTGACGACGGATCCTAGGAGTGCACTCGTGACCCAGAGTGTATGTTGCGGGGGTACCAGCCGGACCCTTTAGCACAAAAGGGCTAAGTTGTGTGAGTGTGAGCGTATGAGGGTGTGAGGTGCGCTTTGCCGTCGGCCACCCCCCTTTTTGGGGGAAGCGGCCCAGTCTCTGTATCTGTATCAGTTGCGAATAAATTTCAACACATATATAACCCCCTGCATCAGTTAGGTTCGCAGGCCGCACGGAGTCACGGCCCAACGGGGGAAAGAGGAGTAAAAACGCTCATTTACCTTCAGACCATCTTAATTTTTTTTCAATTCTGAATGTACTTGACTTCTATCCACCACATTTACATTTTATGTTTATTCGTTGCACATCAGTCAGAAAAAAAAATCGGGTGGCTAGATTAGGTTGAAGTGGCGAGGCTTTCCAGTGCGCTGGAGCCATCGCTCTTCTGGCGCCGAATGTCAAACCAGCAAACAGTGCAGCATCATGTTAGACTTTGTTTCAATTCTTCTTTTAATGTTTGAGTTAGGTTTACTACTGCGCAAAGTCAAAGTCCTTTGCGCGGCGAACGTTTATGTTATGTACCGGTGCCACAGGAGGTACAGGAACTTTCAAGGGGCTGAGGCCATATGGTCTCAGCACTCCCCGGATGGCAGTAAGGAGGAATAACACACTAACTACCCTGCTTCTGAGCACCAAGGTTTCCCAATAGTCCTTAAGATGCTGGGCTACGCGCTCCAACACCTGCTGAGGGGACGATGAAGAAGAGACGAAAAACGAGAATCCCATGCATGAAATCTACACTAGGTGTAGAGAATTTCGCGCATGAGAACAGCAAGAATAGAAAGAAGAAGAAAAAGGGATATTCGTAAAAAAAGGTTGCATGAAAGAAAGAGCGCAACTTTGTTTATTTGCCACCCAAAAGGAGAATAGTTAGAACCGGTATGTGTTGGTTTGAGTGTGCATGTCTACGTGTGCGTTCGTGTGTATGTGTGTGCTTATGTGCAACGACTATTAGGAGAGTTGTCTGAAGGAATCTGAGACAAGTTAATGGAAATTTGAACTAAACATAAGATGCAAATGAGGTAGATAAAAGTTAAGCGAATCAGGATGGGGAGAAAAGGAGAAATGGTGAAGAAGAGGAGAGTCTGAAGGGAAATAAGGGTGTTCACCACCTCGGTTGGGCCGTGACTCCGTGCGGCCCGTGTAACTAAAATATGCCTAGGGAGGGTTTCGGGTGACTAATAACGCAAAGTTGTACTCTTTCTCTTACGTGAGATTTCCTACACTGAGTGTAGATCTCGATTAGATCTTCGTTTCCCTCTCAACCTGTGTTGGGGCGCATTGTCTCCGGACCCCAAAGAACGGCTGCACAACATTGGGGTTCCGGAGCAAGGCAGGTTGTGAGATGACGCTCCTCGCTGCATCACAGCTGTTATTAGCCACCCGAATGGAGCTCATTTTCGACCGGTGTGCAACAACTATTATGATAATGGTCAAGAGGGAGAGACAGTCAAGTTGAAGAAAATGTGAACTACATAAAAGGCACAAATGAGGTAAATAATAGTCAAGTACATTCAGGATAGTGGAGAGAAAGTAATAGTGAAGGGTGTAGGGAAACGTTGGTGACTCCGTTATCCTTTGCTAAACCTGCTGCAAAAGCACTTAGGTCAGTTTTGGGAATGTAGTTGGAAGTATAAAATTCCTCTTGTAGCATTGAAGAACGGATGTATTCCATGTTACTTTGTGTTTGTCTATTTTGTTAATCCTTTGTACAGCGTTGCTTTGCTCGATCTTTACGACGTGGACCAGGTACTTCTTCCCTGTCGGTTTGTTTATCGGTTTGCCTCCCAGTTGTTGGATGAGCGAGTTCATCATGGTGAATGGGTTCATTGAGAGGGCAACTTTGTTCGCACAGCTATCTACAAGCGTTATGAGGAAGTGGGTAGGGAATGATGCTGATCTTCTCTCCTGGGTGGGAGAGTCAGCCTGGGGGGAGCGAATCGCGGCCGCAGCCTCTCGTCGCCCGACTTCGTGCTCAGTTTGGTATTGCAAGATCTCCCTCTCAGTCTTGCCCTGGGCGCAGTCTTATTGTCCCGTAGAATGACCGTTTACTTCACAGTAAAAGCAGCGAGATTCTTCGGATGGGCACGACAAGGGATCGTCCTGTTTATAGTGGTCGTCTTCAAAGCAGTATGAGCATCTTTGCTTACCGTAACAATCTCTGCTCGTGTGTCGTATATCTGGCATTTATAGCATCGCATCGGACGACTTTCGCAGGATATAACCTTTGTTTTGGCGTCAAAGAAAGGTATGTCAATGTTGTTAGGTGGGGTGGGGTAACTTAATTCGAGCAAAAAAGCCGTGGTGGTGTTTTTTTTTGGTTTGATCTTCGGTGCAATTTTCGCTTCACTATACATTCCTTGTATTGGACGAGTCCGGTGATGAACTCGTTGGCTTCATCACTCGGGAGAGCCTCGATGTAAATCGTGCCTAAACTCATGGAAACAGTTGGGTGTGGTATGATTTTGCAAGGCTTTTTGCACATTCTGTTTTTGGAGAGTATAGTGTCATTTTGAAGTTTTGAGTCTACGTTAATGGTGAAGCTATTGTCACCGCTGGCGGTGATGTTGAGAATTGGACGGTCAGTCATGGAGCCCAGTCCTTCTCGTAGTTTATATGGGCAAATATCCGGTCTGTCATTGACATCGAATGTCACTTTCAAGTGTTCGGGGAATTTAGGGCCGTTCTTGAATAGGTTGTGGTCATCAAATCGAGTGTATCGTCTCCCATTTACGTTTTTTGGTGTTCGGGTGTCATGAGTTTCGGCTGGGAGGAGAGCGATGTTATCAGAGAGGTCAGAGGCGGAAGCACACATACTGGTTACGGGTTCAGAGACTTCTATCATCTTCTTCAGCTCATCCAGTCGGGTATTCATAGTTGCACAAAGGTTCTCGAATTTAGTGAGACGTTCACCGACTTCACAGGAGGGCGCCGAGCAGTTCTCAGTCTCCAGCTCGGGAAGGCCAATCATTTTGCTTATGTTGCCTAGGGTATCCTGCTGTCTGATTATATTCGCGTCCAGCTTCGAGAAGCGTTCATTTGTGTGAGTCCGGTCTTCTGTCGATGATGGACTTCTGAGGGGTTCGTCGTTCTTTCTCGCAAATTAGATTAGAGTGACGAGGCTTTCTAACGCGCAGGAGTCATCGTCCTTCTAGCGCCGAATGTCAAACCAGCAAACAGTGCTGCATCAAGTCTTTGTTTTTCTTCTTTTTCAATGTTCGAGTTAAGGTTTACTACTGCTCAAAGGCAGAGTCCTTTGCGCGGCGAACGTCTATGGTATGTACGGGTGCGACAGGAGGTACAGGAACTCCCAAGGTGCTGAGGCCATATGGTCCCAGCACTCCCCGGATGGCAGTAAGGAGGAATAACACACTACCTACCCTGCTTCAGAGCCCCAAGGATCCGCAGTAGTCCTTAAGGTGCGGGCTACGCGCTCCAACACCTGCTGAGGGGGAAGATGAAGAAGAGACAGAAAACGGGGATCCTATGTATGAGATCTACACTAGGTGTAGGGAATTTCATGCATGAGAACAGCAAGAATGGAAAGAAGAAGAAGGAATCGTCGTAGAAAAAGGTTGCATGAAAGAGCGCAACTTAGCTGTTATTTGTCACCCGGAAGGAGAATAGTTAGAACCGGTGTGTGAATGTTTGAGTGTGTGTGTCTGTGTGTGTCTGTGTGTGTGCGTGTGTGTGCGTGCGTGTGTATGTGTGTTTATGTGCAGCGACTACTAGGAGAGTTGTTAAGGAGCCTGAGACAAGTTTAATGAAATTTGAACTAAACATAAGATGCCAATGAGGTAAATAAAAAGTCAAGCAAATCAGAATGGGGGAGAACAGGAGAGATAGTAAAGGGTGGAGAAGAAGGGAGTCTGAAGGGAAATAAGGGTGTTCACCTCCCCGGTTGGGCCTTGACTCCGTGCGGCCCGTGAACCTAACAGATGCCTAGGGAGGGTCTTTCTCGCAGACTGGTTTGAGTGCGACGATTTGGAGGGGCCGTCAGCCCCTCTCTGATAAGTTCTTGCTCATTGTTTGATCCCCGGCTTCTACCCGGGGTTCTGGGTAATGAAGGTGGAGCCTTCTTTAGATTTATTTATATTGTATCTACGAATATATACACTAAATTAATCTTTAAATTCACTATTAAAATATCTTAAATCTACATTTTTTTGAGAAGATTTTTGTTTATATAAACTTTCTTTGTGACAATTTTTTGTTACTTTTTTAGTTTAATTGGTTTTGATTCTAAATTCACAAACCTCGGTGTCAGTGGGAGGCTCATTTCTTTGTGCATCAAGGGGAGGGAGGGTGTAGGGAGGGATCTTTTAAATCAAAATATATTTACACAAAGGGACAAATAAAATTTGGTGGTTAACGATGACACAGCAGGAAGGCGGGTGAGCCTGGGATACCCCCAGGGGGTACCACTCTGAGGTGCCTTATTGCTCGTGCTTTAAAGAGATGAGTCGATCTCTCTAATCAAGTTGAAAACATTAACCTTTACGAGACTATATTTGGTCTCGGAGCGATATTCGGCTAAGAGCGGTGATCGGCTCTTATTTTGATACAGCAAAAAAAAAGAAGCTTCTATACTCTGGAAACTTGCAAACTTTGGAGCTAGGACGCAAAGAACAGTATGCGATGGTGTTTTCGAACTCACTCATTGGTTACACTTTAGACATGGGCGTGTTCACATTAATGGACGATACGAAGTTTTGATATGATTTTCTTCGACATAGGAAGCATGAATTTCGTGCTTTTGCAGTTTCTCGCCTGAACGTTATTTCATCTGCTACTGCTTGGGTGCGCCGGTATCAATTGAATGCACGCTTCCATTGCCGTTTTGCTATTTCACACAGGTCACTCCACCAGGGTGTCCCAATTTCACGCGGTGTTCACTTGGTTATAGGGATGCTGCGATCTGCAGCGTAAAGGAGGGTACTATTGAAGTTTTCTACCATCTCGTCACAGGATATATCCTGAGGTGGGAGAGGTGTTGTTGTATAAGAGGTGAACGATTGCCAGTTGGCTTTACGCATTAGGTATCGGCGAGCGGTAGAAGTATCTTCAGGATGGAAAGTAGTGATAGTGATGGGGAAGTGGTCACACCCGTAAGGCTTCACCAGCACTAGCCAGGCAAGGTCTGGGGAGAGGTTTGAGGAGCAGAAGGATAAGTCAATAGCCAATAACGAGGCAGTTTGGGTATGTAAGTGCGTCGGTTCTCCAGTATTAAGGAGCGCAATATGAGAAGACAGAAAGAATGCTTCGACGCGTCCTCTACGTCCTCCAGCTGGAGGATGTTTAGCATTAAGATCACCTACAAGAAGGTGAGGCGCAGGAAGTTGGTCAACCAGGTTAGTAGAAGTGCGCATGAATATAGTTCACTTGGGGAAATATATA
>SDVV010037515.1:0-10829 GCA_016164225.1 Gammarus roeselii
CATTCTGTTACGATTTAGACGTGGTTACTTGGGTTGAAGAGATGTTAAATTAACCCTGTTTGGAAGGAGTTGAGGCTAATTTCATCAAATTTTGTATGTACTATACCGTATTTACTATAGGATTCAGTTGTGTCGCTCGTATGTCTTGGTATCTTATTCACATTTCTTGTTTGTTTGGTTAAATGCTATTTCCTTCTCGTTCATCACGTTTTCAATGTATGTTTTGGGTATGGCAGAGAATTAATATTCTTGCTTTGTTATAACTCGTGAGTTTTATTAAAGGTCTTTAAATTTTTGTACGTTCTCTGTACAATTCCCATCTTCAATGCAATCTGTTGGTTATTTATACAATATCGGAATATATTACGTTTGTATCTACAATATAGAATATTATTTCAGGTATAATTTAGTCACATGTTGTTCATTTATAGTGTTTTATATATCTTCTCTCATCCTAATACAATATTTGACGTGGTTATTTTAGATATAGAACAGACGATTTGTTACAAACTTGGTCTTGCTATCAGGTTATTGTATGTTTATTGTTGGTACCTTCTTCAATATTTAGGAGGAGTTAGACAGTCCCCTAGGCAAAAACCTAGTTATGTTTATGCTTGTTTGTGTAAATATACCGATTTATTAGGATGGATACCATAATGTATTACACTTTTTATGTGAATTATAGCAGAGTAGAGCATCTTATTTAGCTACTTTATATATATTGTTGTTTTAGTTTTTTTTTTCTCGATAATCATAGGAATGTATGTTAAAGAGGTGTAAGTCCGTACTGCATTTTTGTGGAATTTTTGTAATTGAACCCTAGCAAGTGTATAGTGTAACGTTTAGGAGGCGATTTCCTGGATGGAGGGGTCTTAGTGTAGAGGTGGTTTACACTCGTTGGTTGTCATTTTAGAGTTCGTTCATGTTCAACATGAATTATGTATGGCCTTGTCGATGTCGGTCTTAAGTTCCATGAGTTTGTTAGTGAGGATACGCTACAAGCTGCTCATCGTTGTTGTTGTGTACATAGATTGTTAGTGAACAGAAGCCTAGCTTTTTATAGCCACACATTCTTTGAGTCTCATGTCAGGCCCATTCATGACAACTGTACCTGTGTCTAGATTCTTGGTTATATCCAGGATGTGACTTTGTTCGATTTTGTTCAGAGACGATGGGTTAACAGATGCGAGGTACATCTGAAGTATTGTACGTGGCAGGGTGTTTCCTCTAAATTTGTTATATGTTAGTGGTAGATTGCTGAGAAGTGACCTTGTAAAGCATTGTAGAGTTAATTTTTATGACACATTGGGCTTGGATTTGTTTTTGTTCTGCTAGAGCCATAGCATCAGTTAGGTATAGAAATTTATTATAGATTTGAATGGTATCGTAGTAAAAATAACATTATTCTCATGAACTCGGTGTTAGATATCAAACATTTTAAGTAAGGCTTTTGTGTTTTTTTCAAGGATTCCAAGGGATTTAAGGATTTAAATTTATTTAGGTATAATGACATGTTGACAAAATAACAAAAATATCAGAATACACAGATGATACGTACCAAGTCTTCGTCAGCGTGAGCTGTTCTGAAGACAACATTTGCTACCTAAGTGAATTTAATATTAACTTAAAACTAGGGTTGAGGAGTAAGGACCAACCGAACGGACATTGTTGGAGGACATCCTCTACTCTCCACTTTTTAATATGTCGAGACAGATGCAAGCATTACATTGGACCATTAATTTCAAGGAAAATAAGCAGAGTAAGTCTGATCACCGACGTTTGCTTTATCTTGACTATTTACTGTTTTAACTGTCATTTACTTAGCTTGAGAGCAGAAGATGTCCGACATTAGGTTGTCTATTACAATACTCACACACTGTTTGGCGTACAATGGCACCAATTTGAAACTAACTGCATAGTTAGCATGACAAATAAACATATGCACACAGGAAATAAATATTTCAATGAGTCATAATCGATTTGAAATTTGAGCATGTGTGGCAAGAGAAAATATATATATACAGAATTAAAGCATCTATAGATGAAATGTTGAAACACAAATAATTGATACGGTAAATTGCTTAGCAGAAGTAAATTACAATTCAAGAGTTTCTGCACGTACAAGTTCGAACAGATATAATTTTAGTTTACGTTTAAAGGTAGCAATACTTCTGCCAGTCCTTGTATCTATGGTAATCGAATTCCAGGTTTTAGCAGCTCTGTATTTTAAAAATTGTTGGGACTGTGTTGACGAATTTCGGGGAATTTGCAAATCCGCCTTGTTGCGAAGATCATAAATAGGAGTATTTCTAATGAAAAAACTTTTATCAATGTAAGTTAAATGATTCAACTGTAACGGAAAAGGTTATGATTTGACACAGTGGGAGAATGTTCCATTGACAAAAGAGAGGCAACGTGTGGTCACGACTGCTAGCATGCGATAGTGTTCTGATGACACGCTTTGACTATGAACGATAGGTCGTAAGTTTGTTTTGTAGGTAGACGCATACACATTTACACAATACGTCTGAAAATGATGAATAAGGCTATAGTACAAAAGCCTTTTAGCTGTAGTGGTTAGACAATTTCTAATTTTGTATAGGATGCCACATGAAATGGATAATTTCCCGGCAACGAATGGGACGTGATCTTTCCAGTTACGATAACACCGAAAAACTTTGTTTTTGCTACATATGCCACCTGTTGACCGTTTAATTCGACTTGTGAGTCAGGAATAGGTATCATCCTCCTGGAAAATATAATGACCTGCGTCTTGTTAACATGAAGCGTCCACTTGTTGGATGTGAGCCAGTTTGAAATGTGAACTAATTGATTATTCATATTAGTAATAGTATCATTGAGGTTTTTCCCGGTCGAATAAACTGTAGTATCATCTGCAAAAAGTACAAAGGATAACCTGTTGCTAGTGTTTACAATGTCATTAATGTATATAAGAATGAGCAAAGGTCCCAGGATTGACCCTTGCGGAACTCCTATATCTAACGTACTGGCAGATGATGATTGTTTATTCCAAGCCACAAGGTGTTTACTATCAAGAAGATAATTTTATATCCAACTCTTATCGATGGAACTAACTCCATAATGCCGTAAATTTGCAACTAAAATCTCATGATTCACGCAATCAAAAGCTTTGCTAAGATCCATAAAAGTTGCAACGGTGACTTTACCACTGTCAAACCCATCAACAACGTCTCGAGCCAATTTTAATAAAGCATGCTCTGTATTCCTGAAAGCTTGAAAACCAAATTGATTTTGGTAGGTTATTTGAGACAGAATGAGTGTATAGTCTAGCATAAAATATTTTTTATAAACATTGCTTAAGACGGGCAGGACTGATATTGGGCGATAATTTTTTATGTCTGTTTTGCTCTTATTTTTATATATTGGACTAATTTTAGCGATTTTGAGTGCATCTGGAAAACGTCCTTGCATGAGAGACTAACTGATAAGTTGGGTCAAAGGAGCTACAATAGTCCCAGATATAGCTTTAATTACATTGGTTAGGATGTTATCCCAGCCAGTGCTGCAACTATTTTTTAAATCATTAATGATTGATTTAACTTCGTTTGACTCGGTATGGTTAAAGATTAGCTGTTCAGGAATAGCATTCCCTAAATAATGTTCAAAAGGGATGTTGTTGCTGATAATTGATTCACTTAGAGTGTTGGGAATACTATTGAAGTAATTAATGAAAGCATTTGAAATCGTTTGAAGATCAGTGATGACTTCGTCATCAATAATAATTGAATCCGAATTACTCTGTTTGTTTTTTCCTAGAAGGTTGCTTATGATTTTCCAAACTTTTTTGCTATTTCCTTGAGAGGTCTCTATTAAATTTTGGATATAGTTTTCACGAGCAATATTTGTCAGTTTAGTGAACGCATTTTTGTATCGTTTAAATTCGTCTCTACGAGTGATGGGATACATTTTGTATCTACGGTAGTCTGTCCTTCTCTTTTTGTGAGGCAAGTATACCAGGTGTCATCCACGGATTCTTAGCTTGTTTGTAGCTGAGCTCTTTAGTTGTGAGCGGAAAATGCACCTCGGACAGTTCAATTAATATACTATAAAACTGCGTGAAAGCATCGGTTGAGTTTACTGTGGAGAGTATCTCGTTAAAGTCGTACGCTCCAAGTGCCTGTTTAAAGCTTTGAATGTTACGGTCGCTATATTTACGATTGGTAATTATAGTCGGAGTACTGTGTTCCTGAGAATTTGGTTTTGAATGAAAATTGGGTAATGGTCGGAAACATCGGAAATGATCACAGCTGCACGTGCTACACTATTAACAACGTTGGTGAAAATGTTATGTTAGTATATGATCTTTGTCATGAACCAGATCACGTGGGATTCTGGACTAGGTTTTGTCATCTGGGTGTGGTAGGATTCACCGTATATAATAGTTAATCATTATTGCGTAAGATAGAATAGAGAATCTTATTTAGCTATTTTATAGTTCTTGTTTTACATTTTTCGCCTAATTTTACGGATTGTTGGGTATAAAATACGCTTAATTGGATGTAATGCTTCAAAAATTTGGTGTGTTTCCCCTCTCGACATTGGATTTGGGTCCGGTTCCATGTTGCCTTGGAGAATTAATCTACCGGATTTGTGTTGAGTGTTAGTGTTGAAATTCTTCAATAACATAATAATTGATTATGTTATCCAATCGAAGGTCTTTACTTGATGCTTTTTCCCGCAAGTCTTACTAATAAAAATGTTTGTATTTCGTTTGCAGTTTTGACACTTAGAAGTTTATGAATTATTCAGGCTTTTGTTATGAGACTGCGCACCCATTCAGAACATTTGACTTTTTCGACCATTCACTAGATCCACTTTAATATTTTTCACTATAGGTCTGTAATGATGGCCTTAATCCTAACTCATCCTAACCTAAAATTACCAAGGATTGTATATTTTTCCCCGTTTCATACTTATGTTAGTTACTTCTTCATTGATTCAACCTTAATTCCAATCAAATCTATCCGCTTGACTCACATGTTTTACCAATCTTTAGCAGATTGTGTGCCTACATTTATAAATATATTTTCCACTTTGCTTGTTACAAGTCCAGTAATATCGACCAGTTTCGAGTAATGTTAGGTCATCGCTGGTTAGTACACTGTAGAGTTCAAAACGTTTAGGTAAGCTTACCCCACACGTCAGTGAGTGTTACGAGTGTTAAAGCGTCAGCATGTTTTATGTAGGATTTTACTGTTAGAATAAGATTTTTTGTAGTGTTGGACGTGTTGCTCCTACCATTTTCGTCTATTATATCATATATTGAATAAATCCACTATAACATTTTTTTAAACAGATCTGCGTTGTAAGGTCCGCAGTCAACAAGATCTAGGCTATAAGCCATATCTTATGTACATATAAAGCTAAATATATATCAATGTATGACAACATAGATCAAATATCAATGAATGCAAAAAGGGTTACCATACAATGACAAATACATTATTACCTAGGTAACTTAACCTATTTTATCCAATAGTTATGTATTTTAATCAAGTTTGATGGTTAGGTATGATATTGATATTTATGAAACTCCACTTATGGCTGTATATTTATCATATCAAAAGCAGTTGAATACGTTTTCCCAATTTGATCCAGCAAAAATCCTTCTGTAGATGTTCAGATTCCAGAATTATATCGATATCTCTGTTGCATGTGTGGATGAGACTCAGCAGATAGGATCCAAGAGAACTAATACACCTCAATTTGTTACACTTTTTTTTAATGTGAAACAGTTGAACGTGATGTTAGATCCAAAGACCTAGTCATCCTAACCAACTTAACCAATAATTTTATATTTGCATTCAACTTTAATGGTTACGTGTGTTATGTAGTTATTGATATACACATATGAACCCTCCACATGGATGTATTTTACGTAGTTTTTTTATAATATCAAACACCATGGACACACATGAACACTTTTGCACATATTTACAGGGTCGTTAATGTCACTGTGTCAGCACCTGTGTCGGCACATGTGTCGGTACAATGCATATATATAGCGTCGTTAGCGTCATTATATCGGCACATGTGTCGGCACCATGTAGGAATTAACACACAATTGTGCAAAAAGGGTTACCGTACACTACCAGATGCATCAATACCTAGGCATCCTAACCTAGCCACCTTAAACAATAATTAGGTATTTTTCAAGTCATTATTTTATGTGCGATCCCTCCACATGGCTCTATTTTACGTGGCTTTTTTAAAGGCACACACCAGGTACACACATACACGCTTTGTACGCATATTCAGGGCCCGTCACGGTATAATGACGGCGTATACAGCGGTCGATACCGGCACAATGTAGACACATACACACATTTGTATACATATACAAGGTCGGTTAACATCTGTAGTATTTTACCTCTGATCTATGATTTTCCATTGGGCCAAAGTCCCTTGCTTTTTTTACAAGATATTTAATATTGATCAGTTCCACGCTATGTTAGGTCAAAAGAACTGTTCATCCTGACCTAACCTGATCTTTTCCAACCAAGAATTATGTATTATCGATCGATTTTTTCAGCCTCACATATGATTTTTTTCAGTGTTCTAGGATTAAAGCATAACAAATATCTCCCCTTGACTCTACATTTTGATATATCCTTTGCAGTTTGATACACACTTTCACTTTTGATGTAGCAAATTTCATCCATTTTATAGATAATTACATCGTTATTTGATTGTTGAACATATTTCCATATGATTCTCGATTTTCACATATTATTCACACCCGTCAAAATCTAACCTAACCTAACCTTATGTATGGTATTCAGTCATTGATATGTACATATAAAACACTCCAAACGATTCTAAATACCCCTTGCATAACAAGTATTTCCACTTCACTCTACATTTTGATCTACCCCACGAAACATAGTCTTGTACTGATTTCGACAATTCGATGGTACCTCCGACTAACTGACCTAATCTTTTTTATAGCTAGTCATTGCTTAACCTTTGAGTTTGAGATATTATACAAATTTCATTGATGATTTACATAATTTTATTAGTATTATTTACAGATCTTGCTAACATCATCAACGACTTCTAACTCGTTTTTTTTTCGATTACATCATGGCTCGTACATCCAACCATACCCATCATCATTATATTTACAGTTTTTCCTCTCGAAATCCTTGATAAAATTCAACTCATCTTTGGTGCAAATACCGAAGCCTGTCCCGTTTCCGTGAATCCACAAATGTATTGCTTCTTCTTCTTCTCGAATCTTAATCATTCGAATCTTCTCCAATTCAAAGTAATTCTGATCTTCATCACTGAGAATTTTGCATACGAAACAGATTTTTTTTGGTTCTTAGGTACAATCTGTTTTCCACTATTGCAGCTTTATTACAGTCATGATGACGATTTTCCACTTGGATCATATCAATTTCGAGATTTGCTTTCTTATTTCCCTCAAACTTTTTTACATACGACTGTATCGCGTCGACATAAGTTACCCAAACCCGACTTCCTCTTTCTTTCATCCATATAAGAATGCTATCTCCCACTCTTTTGATTCTCATTTCACCCATTCTGAGGTAACTGATATTTTCAACACTAGTCAATATTTGTTTGATCCGTCTCATATGATTTTCGAAGTTTTCTTCTTCCAACACTTATAAAAAAAATTGAGATATGAGTATTCATTTTTTGTTTATTCTATGATGAAACGTTAATCTTCGCTTGATCTCAACGTACCACTGACTCTAGTCTCGGTATGCAGCTAGCTATTATAACTACGCAAAATACATCCATATGGAGGGTTCATATGTGTATATCAATAACTACATACCATACATAACCATCAAAGTTGAATGCAGTTATAAAATTATTGGTTAAATTGGTTAGGATGACTAGGTCTTTGAATCTAACATCACGTATAACTGTTCCACATTAATAGATTTGTAACAAATTGAAGTCTATTAGTTCTCTTGGATCCTATCTGCTGAGTCTCATCCACACATGTAACAGAGAAATCGATAAAAGTCTGGAATCTAAACATCTGCAGAAGGATTTTTCCTGGATCAAATTGGGGAAAATGTATTCAACTGCTTTTGACATGATAAATATAGTAACAAGTGGAGTTTCAGTTATATCAATATCATACATAACCATCAAACTTGATTAAAATACATAACCATTGGATATAATAGGTTAAGTTGCCTAGGTAATGATGTATTTGTCATTGTATGGTAACCCTTTTTGCATTCATTTATATTTGATCTATGTTGTCGTAAATTGATGTATATTTAGCTATTTATGTACCTTAGATATGGTTAATAGCCTAGATCTTGTTGACTGCGGACCTTACAACGCAGATCTGTATGAAAAAATGTTGGAGAGGATTTATTCAATATATGATATAATAGATGAAAATGGTAGGAGCAACACTTCCAGCACTTCAAAAAATCTTATTCTAACAGTATAACCATACATAAAACATGCTGACGCTTTAACACTCGTAACACTCACTGACGTATGGGGTAAGCTTACATAAACGTTTTGAACTCTACAGTGTACTAACCAGCGATGGCCTAACATTACTTGAAACTGGTGGATATTACTGGACTTGTTACAAGCAAAGTGGAAAATATATATATAAATGTACGCACACAATATGCTACAGATTGGTAAAACAAGTGAGTCAAGTGGATAGATTTGATATGAATGAAGGTTAAATCAATGAAGAAGTACCTCGCATAGGTATGAAACTTTGAAAAATATAGAATCCTTGGTAATTTTAGGTTAGGATGAGTTAGGATTAAGGCCATCATTACAGACCTAGAGTGAAAAATGTTAAAGTAGATCTGGTGAATGGTTTAAAATGTCAAAGTTTCTGAATGGGAACGCAGTCTCATAACAAAAGCCTGAATTAATCAAAAACTTCTAAGTGTCTGAACTGCAAACGAAATACAACATTTTTATAAGTAAGACTTGCGGGAATAAGCATCAAGTAAAGACCTTCGATTGGATAACATAATTGAGATGTACATTCAATTATTGAAGAATTTCAACACTCACACACAGCACAAATCCTTAGATTAGTTCTCCAAGGCAACATGGAACCGGACCCAAATTCAATGTCGAGAGGGGAAACACACCAAATTTTTGAAGCATTACATCCAATTAAGCGTATTTTATACCCAAAATTCCGTAAAATTAGTCGAAAATTTTAAAACAAGAACTATAAAATAGCTAAATAAGATTCTCTACTCCACCCTAAGTAATAATGGTTAACTATTATATACGGTGAATCCTACCACACCCAGATGAAAGAACCTAGTCCAGAATCCTACGTGACCTAGTTCATGACAAAGATCATATACTAACAAAACAGCTATACTAAAAATATCTGACATTTAACCTCGAGTTCATAAGAATAATGTTATTTGTACTACGATACCATTCAAATCTATAGTAAATTCCTAGACCTAACTGATGCTATGGCTCTAGCAGAACAAAAAAAATCCAAGCTCACTGTGTCATAAAAATGAACTGTATAAGGCTTTACTAGGTCACTTCTCAGCAATCTACCACTAATATATAACAAATTTAGAGGTAACACCCTTCACGTACAATAATTTAGACGTACCGCGTATCTGTTAACCAATCGTCTCTGAACAAAATCGAACAAAGTCACATCCTGGATATAACCAAGAATCTAGACACAGGTACAGTTGTCAAGAATGGGCCTGACATGAGACTCAAAGAATGTGTGGCTATATAAAGCTAGGCTTCTGTTCACTAACAATTTAAGTACACAACAACAACGATGAGCAGCTTGTTGCGTACCCTCACTAACAAACTAGTAGAATTTAAGACCGACATCGACAAGGCCATACATAACTCATGTTGAACATGAATGAACTCCAAAAGACAACCAAAGAGCGTAAACCACCTCTACACTAGGACCCCCCCCCCCCATCCAGGAAATCGTCTTCTAAACGTGGCACTATACACTTGCTGGGGTTCAATTACGAAAATTCCACAAAGATGCAGTACGGACTTACACCTCTTGAACATACATTCCTATGATTATCATGGAAAAAATAACCTACAACAACAACATATATAAAATAGCTAAATAAGATGATCCTCTCTGCTATAATCCACATGAAAAGGGTAATACATTATGGTATCCATCCTGATAAATCGGTCTATTTACACAAACAAGCATAAATATAACCAGGTTTTTGCCTCGGGGACTCGCTAACTCCTCCTAAATATTGAAGAATGTACCTACAATAAACATACAATAACCTGATAGCAAGACCAAGTTTGTAACAAATCGTCTGTTCTATATCTATAATAACCACGTCAAATATTGTATCAGGATGAAAGAAGATATATAAAACCCTAAACAGGAACAACATGTGACTAAATTATACCTGAAATAATGTTCTATATTGTAGATATTGTATAAATAACCAACATATTGCATTGAAGATGAGAATTTTACAGAGAACGTACAAAAACTCAAAGACCTATACTAAAACTCATGAGTTATAACAAAGCAAGAAGATTAATTCTCTGCCTTACTCAGAACATACATTAAAAACGTGATGAACGAGAAGGAAATAGCATGTAGTCAAACAAACAAGAAATGTGAATAAGATACCAAGACACACGAGCGACACAACTGAATCCTATAGTAAATACGGTATAGTAGATACAAAATCTGATAAAATTAGCCTCAACTCAGTCCAATACAGGGTTAAATCAACATCACTTTAACTAAAGTAACCACGTCTAAGTCGTAACAGAATTTTATCTAT
>SDVV010037516.1:0-10829 GCA_016164225.1 Gammarus roeselii
TTAGATAATATACATATTGTCGGTGCTTGATGGATTGAACTGGACTGAAATGTATTCACTCACAATACTTTTTCTATACTTTTATTAATTCAATGGTATCCATCGATCCGTGTTAATACTTCGAGTGTTTGGTGCTCAGACATCTTCATAAGAAACCACCCCTCTCTTCTTCGGGCCCTGTCTAACCTGGAGAGTATGTTGCCCTCAGACCCCATTAGGCTTCCAGTGTTTTCAACCGATAGTTCAGAAGAACGATATTTTCACAGCAGAGTTTATTTTCTACGGCAGGTCTCTAACCCCGTTAACGGAGAGATGCCGTGAGGAGATTACTTTTTCCCCACGGAGAGTCTTATAGACGAGAGAGTAAATTACAAGCGAGGTTTCTTGCATCAAGTTTCATTCAATGGGCCTCGGCCTTGGCATGTGTTCCGTAAGGGAATCTGTTATGCTTAATTTCCATTATATAATAGAACACAGTAGCATAACTATCCAATAGGATAAAATAAATAAAAATAAAATGTTGTTAGGCGGGGCAGAACAAAGCAAAACCGTCTGGACAGAGTAAACTTTTAGGAGATTTTCCTAATCGGCGCCATTAAAATTTTCGTGATTATTTATATTTCCTTTAGAATTTTTAAATACAAAACAGTAAAAGAAAATCCCCTTATGGCTAGTCTATAACAGGAAAAAACAAATATTATTGTGGAAATCATCTCAACGTCCAATTTTATTACGGAACTAAATCTGAGCAACGCGTTTTAATTAATTTTAAAATAAAACCAAGGCTGCGTTCAAAATTGAGCGAAAATTGGTAATTAACGATTTATATTAATCCTAAACCATAGACAAATTATCTTTCGCTGCTGTTCGTCTTTATCAATTAAGATGAACACCGTCTGCAGAAATCGTTGGAATGTTTTTTTTTTATCATATTGATGGTGCGGAATATTCAAAGTATTAGGTAATACGTAGGATAAACTTTACCTACACTTCATTGGAAAAATTTCCTAGCTGACAAAACCAATTATCGCCTGTTTACGGAAATATCAATCAGCCTGCTTTCGGTTATATGAACCAGCCTGCTTACGATAATATCATTCAGCCTGCTTACAGTGATGTCAACCATCCTGCTTACGGTTATATGAACCCGCCTGCTTACGGTTATATGAACCAGCCTGCTTAGGGTAATATCAATCAGCCTGCTTAAGGAAATATCAACCAGCCTACTTACGGTAAAATCATCCAGCCTGCGTATGGTGATGTAAACCAGTCTGCTTACGGAAATATCAATCGCCTGCTTACTGCAATATCAATCAACCCTCTTACTGCAATATCAAGCAGCCTGCTAACGGAAATATCAATCGCCTGCTCACTGCAATGTCAATCAACCCTCTTACGGCAATATCAAGCAGCCTGCTCACGGAAATATCAATCGCCTGCTTACTGCAATATCAATCAACCTTCTTACGCAATATCAAGCAGCCTGCTTACGGAAATATCAATCGCCTGCTCACTGCAATGTCAATCAACTCTCTCACGGTAATATCAAGCAGCCTGCTCACGGAAATATCAATCGCCTGCTTACTGCAATATCAATCAACCTTCTTACGCAATATCAAGCAGCCTGCTCACGGAAATATCAATCGCCTGCTTACTGCAATATCAATCAACCCTCTTACGGCAATATCAAGCAGCCTGCTTACGGAAATATCAATCGCCTGCTTACTGAAATATCAATCAACCTTCTTACGCAATATCAAGCAGCCTGCTCACGGAAATATCAATCGCCTGCTTACTGCAATGTCAATCAACCCTCTTACGGCAATATCAAGCAGCCTGCTTACGGAAATATCAATCGCCTGCTTACTGAAATATCAATCAACCTTCTTACGCAATATCAAGCAGCCTGCCTAATGTAATATTGAGCAGTTTTGCGCTGTTGTATAAATCACGGTGAGGATATCAGCGGCTGGCATATTTTTCAACTGATCTGGATAAATGATTGATTTATAAATATTAATTTGGACCACACCAGTGGACCAACTAGTAATGTATACTGATACTCAAATACTGCTTGGAATGCACTTCCAGAGTTAAACTGTGACCCGTTTCAAGCAGAACACAAAATAGAGCTACTTACACTTACCGTATATGAAACAAGTTTAATTGCACATTTATTAAGTAGAAACATCACTAACTCATTTAACGCACGGCTTACCGTGAGGTTCGTTTAGTGCCCCTTCATTGGTAAGTCCTTCATTTGCTGTGCCACTCCTTCAGTGAGTCCTTCCTTTATTGTGTCCGGCCTTGAATGAGTCCCTTATTACTCCACTGATCGGCTGAGTCAGGGTACCCTGTGTAGCCTACATACGATCTCAACCAAAAGATCGCCGAGCCTGGAAATTTCGATAACGGTTTCGATTATAATCCCGTTTTTTCATTAAATGAATTGTTTCTTAGATCAAGAATCATATATATTTATGAATTAACAAATGTGTTTCATGGAGGAAAAGTACATCTGAATCAAACCTTATGAATAAATACTTTTTGGTAGCAAATTTCCCCTTATTTACCAGGTTTTCTTCAATTACAGTTAGTGGTCCCTTATTGCAGACATTTGAAATGATGGAAATGATCAGTCACACTTACATTTTATCCCACTTATTTGTAACCTGTCATGTTTCCTAAATAATTCGTTCCAAGCTGTGTGATTCGAGGGTCTAGCATTACGAGAGTAAATGTATTTTTCAGTCCTTGTCGGCCATTTCATACTCTCAGCTTTTTATCGACCAGTATTCTCTAAAGTCCCTTTAAATGTCAGTTGACATGACCTGTCTTATTCGTATGGAAAACAATGGTTCAATGTCCCTATTTTGTCCTGACACGTTGAAACGGGACATCAATGACTGTTCTCCAGCAATACTCGTTTATTGACGATATATTAAGGGTAAAATGATATACCACTCTATCTTTTAAGATAATATTATGTATATAAAGGCAGTAAACGTTATCTTCAGGAGAGATCACGCCTCGAAGCGTTGATACGTATAATTTATTAATATTATACCAGAAGACATTTTGAATCCCTATTAAATCTTTTGAATCGTGTATATCCTTATCCTAGGAGGTAAATAAATTTGTGTCATAAGTATTACGGTATCCGTATCCACCGCATAAATTTCAAAAATATCATGAATATATCCCCAGCGGAGCCTTTTTTTATTAAGATCAATGAACTCGTTCCAGCGAACGATTCTCTAACAAGGCCCGATTAAGATGTTTCAGCTCATACGATCAACACAACGTCTACCCAACGATCATTACGGTCCAGGCGCGCCGCCAATCTGTTCCATTGCTATACTGACGAGCTTGGCGATTTGCTCTGTAAAACGCTTCGACGACATTGCTGCCGTTTAGTATCCCAAACACAATCATGTTGCCATCTGCTATTACTTCCAGTGATTGCTGACTGACACTGTTGGTGCAACATATGTCAGGCTCTTTTGTTTAAGTTGTGACGTGTTACTGGGTTAAGAGATTTCTGAGTTAGGCACTGCTTCCACAACAAACCTGGCCGCCCATTCAATGTGCTATATCTGAGTAAGGCACTGCTTCCACAACAAACCTGGCCGCCCATTCAATGTGCTATTTCTGAGTAAGGCACTGCTTCCACAACAAACCTGGCCGCCCATTCAATGTGCTATTTCTGAGTAAGGCACTGCTTCCACAACAAACCTGGCCGCCCATTCAATGTGCTATATCTGAGTAAGGCACTGCTTCCACAACAAACCTGGCCGCCCATTCAATGTGCTATTTCTGAGTAAGGCACTGCTTCCACAACAAACCTGGCCGCCCATTCAATGTGCTATATCTGAGTAAGGCACTGCTTCCACAACAAACCTGGCCGCCCATTCAATGTGCTATTTCTGAGTAAGGCACTGCTTCCACAACAAACCTGGCCGCACATTCAATATGCCATTGCTGATAAACCAAACGAAGAAAAATTAAACCCTAATTTTGTTAATAAATAATGTTCGGTAAGTGTCGATTAATATTTGAAGGTATTTGTAATTGGCAGGCCGACAGGCAACATCCCGGCAATCGACTGCTCCCATGTATCGTAGAGTCATATATAATCACTGTAACTAACCAACATCGCATGATTGATATTTGTATTCTCCGGTTTCCTCGATTTTCACCTCCATTTCCAATTCTGCCCACTTATGTAGTAGTAGTAGTTGCTCCCGTTTTCCACCGGAGTCCCAATGCGAAGTTGATGCAGACTCCCTCGTAGGGCAATCCTGCCCGCATATACACTACAGCATACTTAAAGTCGAATACCTTTATGCATGTTCATCTTAGCTAAACCCAACAATATTCAGCTCAGGCCTTAGATATATAGCCACTTTGAATAATAATGAAATGGAAACGAAACGATTTATTTACCTCATTTAATGGCTGACGATTGTGGAAGTTATCCACACCATAATCCACACCATAGTCCAGACTTGCCTCCGTCACTATCAGGAGCTGTTGAAGCAAGGTTTAGACCCTAGAAGTCACTGGAAACACGCAATTCTAACAGTGCGAGCAAGACTTTGATATTGCACAGGAATTCCAGAATATCGACCGCGCAAACTTCACTCTCCACTGTCAGATTACCTTTCATCGTCTCTCCGCTTGTAGCGTACTATTTTATTGTGTGCGTCCTTGAACGGGGCCTTGTTGGAGGGCGAAGACATGTACCCGATTTCGATGATGATAGGATTCGAGGACCACGTGTCTACTTCAGAAGCTGATTGGTAAAATGTGAAAAATCCCAAGTCTACCGATAATCAAATCGATGTTATTGGTGTGTAGCCAACATCCCCAATGGTTCTAAATTGAAGTGAAAGAGATGTAGTTTGATTCCACGGATAATGCGATCAGTTATGCATAAAATTGAATGAGTTGCTCCCCTTTTCAATTCTGACGAGATAGATGTGGACTCCGGAAAATATGTTTAATTACGGAGACTGATACCATCTTATTTTTGCTCAACATGTCCGGGTTTGATTGGTTCCCAACTTGAAGACTTCTTACTACATCTGTTTGGAGTATCTCCTGCCATCAAGTTTGTTGACTATTGGCAACTGCAGAGTTACTTTTTGAAGTATTGAATGAAAGTCTCCCAATTTCCGAGACGGATATTATATACTTCCGTATTTTTTTTGACAGCCAATCTGTCGTTCAGGGCACCTGGTGTGGTCAATTGCGATAAGTCAATCTTGATTGGCGTGGGGCGACCGCTCGAGGAGATGGGACCACGTGAGGCGACCGCTCGAGGAGATAGGACCACGTGAGGCGACAGGTCGAGGAGATAGGACCACGTGAGGCGAACGCTCGAGGAGATAGGACCACGTGAGGCGATCGCTCGAGGAGATAGAACCACGTGAGGCGACCGCTCGAGGAGATGGGACCACGTGAGGCGACCGGTCGAGGAGATAGGACCACGTGAGGCGACCGCTCGAGGAGATGGGACCACGTGAGGCGACCGCTCGAGGAGATAGGACCACGTGAGGCGACCGGTCGAGGAGATAGGACCACGTGAGGCGACCGCTCGAGGAGATAGGACCACGTGAGGCGACCGCTCGAGGAGATACGACCACGTGAGGCGACCGCTCGAGGAGATGGGACCACGTGAGGCAACCGCTCGAGGAGACAGGACCACGTGAGGCGACCGCTCGAGGAGATAGGACCACGTGAGGCGACCGCTCGAGGAGATAGGACCACGTGAGGCGACCGCTCGAGGAGATAGGACCACGTGAGGCGACCGCTCGAGGAGATAAGACCACGTGAGGCGACCGCTCGATTAGATAGAACTGCGGACTCATGTATGAGGATGTGTGTTTTATTAATGTCCACAAAACCTCTCACGTATTTTGCGCTAACCATAACCCGAATTTCTATCGAAATTTCGTAAATTTATATTTTGTTCTTCTTATCAACGCGTGGAAATCAATTGCACATGATCCTGATTTTTTTTTTCAGAACGTTTCTCGTGTAGTTGTGTGGTGAAAGAGGATAGCTGTTGGGAGCAATAGAGTTGAGTCAGTCACTGTTACGGATGATACTGCACTGGTGGCACATCAGTAGGAGAAGTTTGGTTGGCTAGTGTTATTTTCTGCACTTCAACTGAAAACATCCAAAATATAACGAAAGGTCAAATTAATATTTGGGTACATTTCGTCGACTGGAAGCTATTTTTTGTTTGTTTGATGCTTCCTTTTTGACAATGCTTCCTATATTTCATGACGAAAGGTTGTTTATGTTCATTCAGTAATAGAACTACGTCAGTAACCAGTTCTTAATTCCATAGTCTGCGTCATTTCAAAGGACTAGGCTTTCTCAATGGTTCATATATGCATTTTGCATGTTGATTTCGGAAATGTAACTCATCTAACAATCATGTCAGTTTGCTGTGCTATCTCAATTTTTTTACATATATAAAATTCCGTATTAGGTCTATAGAAAGTTTGGGTTTTGATGACCCCAAATTCGTGATAGGGATTGTGACTGGTGGAGATACTGAATTTGTGTTTTGTGTCAGGCGTGGGGCCGTTTGAGTGACGTATTGCTTGCATCGTTCCGCTGGCAGAGGAGATAAAAATAAATGCAGCTACGGTAAGGTATCAGTTTTTATGTATTGCCAGTGAGTGGTAGGGAAGAGTGCTAATCGAAAGGATTAGAGGCAGTATTGTGGCAATAGACGGGTTACAGGGGGGGGGGGGGTTCAGGAGTGGCACAGGGTGTGCCGATCACAATTTTACAGTTAGAAAAGTCTGTAGTACCTTTCGAAGAGAAAGGTTGTTTCCTAGATCTAGAAAAGCCAACGACATAGTCGGCAGTGAAGTGCTTTAGAAGGTGCTGCGTTTGTATGACGGGGGCGGTAATCGGTTGAAAATGGTACAGAGTTTCAATGTTGGCAGCAGAGAATGTGTCAGAGTGGGGATTTGATTTGAGCCTCATTTCCACCGGAGTCAGAGTGGGGAGTAAGGTGAGTGCGTGGTTCACAGTGAAAGTCGGACTTTGGCAAGGTTGCGTTATGCTTCCCTGGCTGTTCAATTTTTACAAGGATGTCGTGGTCGGGGATGTGATCGCGAGGGTAATGAGTCGAGGTACAAAGCTGTTGGGAGCAATAGAGTTGAGTCAGTCACTGTTACGGATGATACTGCACTGGTGGCACATCAGTAGGAGAAGTTTGGTTGGCTAGTGTTCTAGTTTGGTAGAATGTGTGAGAGGAGGAGACTGCGAGTTTACGTGGGTAAAAGTGAAGTAATGAAATGTTCGAAGAATGCCGGTGCGAGCAGAATCAGTGCCATCCTTAATGAAGAGCTGTTGGAGGAGGTTCAGTGTCCTAAGAATCTGGAAACTCTTGTGCCAACGTGTGAACTTGTGTAAATTGAAGGGAAATTGCGAATGAAGGAAGGCTGTTAAGAGTTGGTGTACTGATGAAAGTAATGAGCTGTAGGACGTTGATGTGGAAGCAAAGAGATGGTTGTATGACGTGGTAGTTGTCTAAACTGCGCTCTACGGAGTTTTGACATGGGTGCGAGTTCAGTAGAGTGAAGAATGTTGAACGTTTCCGAGATGACCTGATGGAGGTGCATGGCTGGTGTGAAGTTGAGAACGAGGAAGGTGAGGAAGTTAGAGGAAAGAGTAGGTTCAAGTGTTCTGAGAGTTCTCGGGTAACATGGTGAGGATGAATGATGGGAGACTGGTGAAAAGGGCGGTGGGGAGTGGACATTGGCCTAGAGGTAGATCGAAGTTTGGGTTGATGGATGGCGTGCAACAAGCAATATGGAGAAGAGACATAAGTGTAGAGGCTGCGAGAGAGTGTGAATTGGATAAGAACGAGTCGAGAATTATTGTGAATGGATGAGTTTTGACGCTGCCCTGATGTGCCTTCCCGCCCAAGGCTCTAGTTGTGAAACGGGCTGGTCGCGGGTGAGGGATGGCCGGGTTACTATGAGGCAGCCGGAGTAAATCAGTTACCGCTGTTGGGCCCTGCTGATGACACTGATCTCGGATTCCACTTTTGGCCCGAACTCTGTGTTCAGGGGCCTACTCGTCGGACCTTTCAGCGCCAAAAGATTAATTTTGTCAGCGTGTGAACTTCTGTGAGGAGGGTGAGGTGCACGCTGCCGTCTGCCACCCAATTCTGCCTTGTGTCTGTATATGTATGTCACAGGATTTTCAAAGACCTATATATTCTATTCAGATAAAATACCCGATCTGTTTCTCGCAAGTTCCTGCGAAATGTCCACGTACACGTTTGCGGCAGTACGTTAGCGTAGACAATGTTCTTATTACTGCAGCATTATTGTGTTCCACGATGAATCAGAAGTGCGATAATCACCCAAAGCATGTAATTCAATTTCTGTCGTATCTGTCAAACACCACCCGCATTTTTTTGGATTGTATTTTGGTGTTCTGGACAAAGCCTTTGCCTCTCACATAAGCGGCATAAATTGCGTTGGAAGCTTACTGTGCTGGAGCCACAAAAGTATTGAGTGCCTGTTTCTTGGTGTTCCAGTGGTGTAGAGGAAGGGAAGTGAGCAAACTACTGATTGTTATTTCTGTATGACAAACCGAAATGTTCGGTGTATGATTTTTGTTTTTGAGTTTTATTGTATGACTTTTGATTGAGTTTAATCCTGTTTTTATCTTTGTATGTGATGATACCTCATGACGGTATGCCTACTTTTTCCTCGCGGTATAAATCGGAAAAATAAGCAACACTTACAGTGTCCAGACGCGCCATTTGCCATTGAACCAACTCCTCCCAGGTCAAGAATTCCAATGCAGCGAGCACTACAAAGTCATCGTCATTCGTGGTCCGATTCCGATGAACAAATTGAAGATGGTGACATATCTGGCACTAATCAATCTACGTCTGAGACACGTTAACGAAATATGTGTTGTCAAGCTGAGTTGAACAATTTAACACGAGATTTTCGCTCGTCATATGAATCTGCTTAATTGCTCTCATCACGACTTAGAGAAAAGTGATTGTAAGCTCCTGAAACAACATTCTAAATTTACCGCGGCCATAACTAGAGATTCGATACTATTTTATTTTGTACGCTAAAGTTCCACTGGGTTACTGTAGCAACACCTTAGGCCTCATTCAAGCTATGGGCTTAGCGTGTGTTCTTACATTATTATTATTCTTAAATCATTTATTTCCATCGTCGAGCAATGGGTTTTAAATACTTAGGTATAATACATCAAACTTAGTTTTCATATGCGCTATTTGAATTAGCGAAACGAGAGATAAAGTAAATTTGTGACAGCACATCTGTCGGCGGCCGGTTTGTAGCTACTTCATGTTTCAAAACATGATTCACAATATATGTTATTGAAAATCTTATAAAAAACACATGAGCATGGGATTGATAAATCCAAAATGAATGCATCGCAGCTCATCTCTAGTGTGCTGCTGGCTCGCATTCATGGAACTAAATGGAATTCACAATATACCATCATACATGTACACATACAAATACACATTCAAATGTGCACACACCTACCTACATATATGGATGACAATAGGTGTAATACACATTCATATGTGCACACACCTGCCTTCATATATGGAAGACAATCATTTAAATACACATTTATATGTGCACACACCTATCTACTTATATGGATGAAAATTAGTATAATACACATTCCTAAGTGCTCTTACCTACCTACGTAAATGGATGAACAATCAGTACAATACAAATTCATATGTGCACACAACCTGACTACATGTATGGATGACAATCATTATAATACACATTGATATGTGCACACACATACCTACATATATGGATGACAATTCGTATGATTATTTAATTATTATTTAATCCTTTACATCAATCATCTGGCGATGGGTTTTCAATTTTCTGAAATAATACACATAAAACTTTATTGACGTGAACATTATTTGAATCAAGGTAAACGAAAATTCAATTTGAAATTCGCCGGTGGTTCTGATTTCATGTGACAGATAATAAATTATAATATTATAATCAGTGATCGACTGATTCTTATTTGAGGTAAGAATCAGGAACGCCTGGCACGAAATACATGGGGTGGGGCGATCAAGAAATACATGGGTTTGGGAAAACCGCCAACACATGGGGCTAAGAAATCCTGAGAAGATGGAGTTGGGAAATCGAAATGCGCTAACATATTGTAAAGATGGGGTAAGATATGAATACTAAAGAGTTGAATAGGTGACATAAATTGTTGATAAAATCTATACATAGCACTGGATATACATATTTCATGACGAAATGCGTTAATATATTATAAAGATGGGTATAAAACATTGTGTGAAATAATGAAGTGGTGAATAGACTACATAAGTTATTCATAAAATATATACCTACATAATATACATTCAAAGATTGACAATGAGAATAATTCGATACTGGAGAACAGAAACCGAATGAAGCACAATATCAGCTTATGTGACAATGATTGTAGCTTCCAAAATGGTACGGTAAATGGCAGATATGATTCAATAGATTATACCCTCGTCGAGTTGGCCTTTGTCAAGCCTGGGAGCTACCTATCGGTCCTCGAAATTTCAATTTGAATTCTTCACTGCTTATCAATAGGGGCCGCCGGTTCGGATTACATAGAGCGAAATATTACTTACAATAGTATCATCTGTGCACACACAGAAATGTCTATTTTGACAAAATAATTCCGATTACATAGCGTTGGAAAAAACAGTGACATGCGGGGTTGAGAAATAAAAATTCTTGGGGGCTGATAAAATATATATACAC
>SDVV010037517.1:0-10829 GCA_016164225.1 Gammarus roeselii
GTCTCCATGATCTCAATAGAGCTCGTCTCCATGATCTCAATAGAGCTCGTCTCCATGATCTCAATAGAGCTCGTCTCCATGATCTCAATAGAGCTCGTTTCCATGATCTCAATAGAGCTCGTCTCCATGATCTCAATAGAGCTCGTCTCCATGATCTCAATAGAGCTCGTCTCCATGATCTCAATAGAGCTCGTCGCCATGATCTCAATAGAGCTCGTCTCCATGATCTCAATAGAGCTCGTCTCCATGATCTCAATAGAGCTTGTCTCCATGATCTCAATAGAGCTCGTCTCCATGATCTCAATAGAGCTCGTCTCCATGATCTCAATAGAGCTCGTCTCCATGATCTCAATATAGCTCGTCTCCATGATCTCAATAGAGCTCGTCTCCATGATCTTAATAGAGCTCGTCTCCATGATCTCAATAGAGCTCGTCTCCATGATCTCAATAGAGCTCGTCTCCGTGTGCCAGGGCAGATGAAATAGAGTTTAAAGCCAAAACAATTACACATTTAAGGGACTGCGAGTTGAATACCATCGCTTGCTTATCACAAGTAAACATGTACGCTTAGCCCTCATGAACACCCCTTTGGAAAATGAATGTTACAAAGGAGGAATCTACGCTTAGCTCTCAACAAGCAGCATCTGTGAAGCCCTCACCGAACAAGCGTTAGATGAATATAAATGACAAGACTGGAATCTACGCTTAGCTCTCACCAAGAAGTATTTTGAGAAGCTCTTACTAAACAAGCCATAGATAAATAAATATGAATTACAAAACGTGAATCTACGCCGAGCTTTTACCGAGCAGCCTTGGGGAGAAATATTACAAAGTGGGGAAAAGAAGAGACCTACAGCAAGTCTCCAATCATGCGAATCGCATAGAAGAGTGTGGGCCGAGAGGGCTGCTCTTTGAGAGTATGGGCCGAGAGGCTGCTCTATGAGAGTGTGGGCCGAGAGGGCTGCTCTTAGAGAGTGTGGGCCGAGAGAGCTGCTCTATGAGAGTGTGGGCCGAGAGGGCTGCTCTTTGAGAGTGTGGGCCGAGAGAGCTGCTCTATGAGTGTGGGCCGAGAGGGCTGCTCTTTGTGAGTATGGGCCGAGAGGGCTGCTCTATGAGAGTGTGGGCCGAGAGGGCTGCTCTAAATATGCATGAGGCTAAGGGAGCACCTTTAGAGGCAGCCGGGCATAATGAAGGGCTGAGGAACGGCCTTCTGTTATTAAGCCATTTGACTGCTTGCTAAAACAGGCCTCTAAAGTGGCCCTAAATAGAGCTTCAATATCCTGTTGGGCGGCAGGGCGCAGGTACACATGCGGGAAGAAAATTAGGACCTCACTCAACATTTGGATTGCTAATATTTTCAACATGTTGTTTATATAGACCAATCGGCAAATATACTCGATTTTATTCTTTAGTGATTAGTGAAGTTCAAACTAACTTTGAACAGATGATCAGAGTTCTATTTAAACTACAGCACTTTTCTTCATGTCACAATTTGTACGCAGTATTGCAAAAAAAAATACATTCGTTTAGCATTCAATTCTAAAAATAACAAAGAAATCTTGATCCACATGTCAGGGATGTTCGCGATGATAGCCAATAACTAACCAAATGATAATTCGTGATCTCAAATTGTCACTGGAAAGCAGCCAAAATCCTTGTTCCTAAAGCCGTACTGACGGACCGTGTGCAATGCATGACAGCTGGAAGAGCTGGGGGGGGGGGGCAAACCCCAGATCTGCAAAGCTTGTGCAGTGCTAATTCTTTGTAATGAACATTTGTGCAGTGTTGGGGAGGCCATAGTGTTGGGGCAGTGTTGAGGAGGCCATAGTGTTGGGGCAGTGTTGGGGAGGCCATATTGTTGGGGAGGCCATAGTGTTGGGGCAGTGTTGAGGAGGCCAGTGTTGGGGCAGTGTTGAGGAGGCCATAGTGTTGCGGCAGTGTTGAGGAGGCCATAGTGTTCGGGCAGTGTTTGGGAGGCCATAGTGTTGGGGAGGCCATAGTGTTGGGAAGGCCATAGTGTTGGGGAGGCCATAGAGTTGGGGAGGCCATAGTGTTGGGGAGGCTATGGTGTTGGGGCAGTTAGGGAGGCCATAGTGTTGGGGCAGTTAGGGAGGCCATAGTGTTGGGGCAGTTAGGGAGGCCATAGTGTTGGGGCAGTTAGGGAGGCCACAGTGTTGGGGCAGTGTTCGGGAGGCCATAGTGTTGGGGAAGTGTTGGGGAGGCCATAGTGTTGGGGAGGTTATAATGTTGGGAGAGTGTTGGGGAGGCCATAGTGTCGGGAAGGCCATAGTGTTGGGGAGGCCATAGTGTTGGAGCAGTGTTGAAGACCATAGTGTTGGGACAGTGTTAGGGAGGCCATAGTGTTGGGGCAGTGTTGGGGAGGCCATAGTGTCGGGGCAGTGTTGGAGAGGCCATAGTATTGGGGAGGCTATAGTGTTGGGGAGGCCATAGTGTTGGGGCAGTTAGGGAGGCCATAGTGTTGGGGCAGTTAGGGAGGCCAGAGTGTTGGGGCAGTTAGGGAGGCCATGTGTTGGAGTGGCCATTGTGTTGGGGCAGTGTTGGGGAGGCCATAGTGTTGGGGCAATTTTGAGGAGGCCATAGTGTTGGGGAGGTCATAGTGTTGGGGAGGCCATAGTGTTGGGGCAGTGTTGGGGAGGCCATAGTTTTGGGGCAGTGTTGAGGAGGCCATAGCGTTGGTGCAGTGTTGGGGAGGCCATAGTGTTGGGGCAGTGTTTGGGAGGTCATAGTGTTAATGGGACTCATTAACACTAGTTCACATGCACTTTCTTGGTAGTGAACGGGTTCTAAAAAAATTGCATGCATGACGAGAATGTTGACGTAGGGGTGTGTGTCTCTGACGTCAGAGCTGAACCAGATTTCGGCACAGGCCGTCTTTGTGTTTTGACCACACTAGAGTGGACCATGCGCAAGATAGGCGTTGACATTGTTCGCTTGATTGGCACCGGAATTGTCTGTCACTAACTGATAAGTTATCCAGCCTGGTAGCGCGGTCGAAATACACCGCATTATAGTTAAAGGATAATGGAAGTAAGTTTTATTGTCGCTTAGCATGAATATTTAGATGTACAATCGAGACACTAGATATAACATAGTATTAAATGTTCGGCTATACATGAGTAGTTCAAAACAATTGAACACATCAAAAAGCTGGATAAAATATCCTCGTGAGGTAAACAACGATGTAAATGCTCAAATGACCACCCGAGTAATCCTGACGGTCGAACGCATACCTCGAACCCACCAATGATGCTTGAACAGCTAGTCCAACATAGCCATCCAAGAACCCGAAGCAAGCTCAACAAGGACGTTAGAGTGAAACAATCTGTCAAGAACACCCCGAATGGTTCAGACGATGAAGGAAAGAACAGCCGATAGTGAGTTTTAAATTCAGCAGACAGAGAGGATATGAATGGCGGCACGCAATGACCATCTTTTATCACAACTCCAAGCAATCTAGAACTCTAGGCTTTGCACACCAATTCTAGCGCAACGAACCCCCAATAAAACTTGTATCCGCCAACCATGGGTTCTACCCTCACCAATGGACGCGCCTCAATTGTGGCGGTTTAATACTTTGAGGGGCGGTATCCTCGAGGCACCAATGAACCTTTCATCTATCATAAGCTAAACCGTTACCCAGCATAGGCAGGGACACGCTAATTTGAAGATGCGTCAATTGGAAGGGTTTTACACGGTTCGGCGGGGTATCACCGACGCGTCGATCTAGGCCAGGTCGATGGCGGCTCGTCTTGGCTAATTGGCAGCAAACAAACGGTAATTGACAGTCTCATTTGCACCTGCACCCGATGACAGTAAACCTTAGCGCAGCCACTTGGCAGGGGCTGGAGAAAGGTGTGTTAACTTGAAGGGGTTTATGCTGAGTTGGGAGCAGGGTGTGGGTACAACACTTGGCAGGGGCTGGGGAAAGGTGCGTGGAAACTGCAAGGGGTTTATGCAAAGTTAGGAGCAGTGTGGTTACAACACTTGACAAGGAGATGGGTGAAGGTACGTGGAGCTGTAAGGGGTTTATGCAGAGTTGGGAGCAGTGTGGTTACAACACTTGACAAGGAGATGGGTGAAGGTACGTGGAGCTGTAAGGGGTTAAGCAGAGTTGGGAAAAAGTTGTGATAACAATATTCAACAATGAGATGGGTAAAGGTGAGTGGAGCTGCGATATAGTCATAGGAGTTGGGTAAAGGTTCATGGGGCCTTAGCTGCAAGGTAGTTATCGGAGCCGGGTAAAACTTTGTGAAGCTTTGATGCAAGGTACAGTAGCGAATAAAAATTCGTTTATGATTAAAGATTAAGATAAATGTTCAATGACCCTTTTCCGCTCGACATTTGAACTCATTGCAAATTCGATTATTTTTATCCATAAAGAAGGGTTGCCCAGACATAATACCGTAAGAAATTTCCATATGAAGTTAAATTCCACGTAGGAAAAGTCTAGTTTGTTTTTCGGGTTACAGACTAACCATAAACGAATTTTCTTTTGCTACTGTACCTGACGGAGTTGGATACATGTTCATGGAGCTCACTAGCAAGGAGCTTAGCTGCAAGGTACTTCACTAAGTTGGAAGAAGGGTACATCGAGCTCCTAGCAGAGAGTTAATTTAAAGAGATGGGAAGAGTTTAGGTGACTGGACGGCGAAATATGACAGCGAGTTGGGGAAACGATGAAATGAGTTGGATGTGCCGTATTTGAAAGCGTGTAGAAACATTTGCAACAGACAGCGGAGCACTTCAAAATATATTGAAGAAATGCAATGTTTGGGTTGGTAATTACATAGTGGATGCTGTAAAATGGGTGAAGTAGAGCTATATGTCATGAGACCAAGAGAGATGAAGAAGTCAAAACACTTGGCTCGGAAATGATTTTTTTTTGAGGCTCGAAACCTTAACTGATAAAAGATAACATAAGAAAAGGTGAACTTTCGTTGAAATCCGATATTATTGTAGTACGAAATTAAACCTTAAATAAAACGACTAGATATTAAAATGTTCTCCTGGGTGCAAGAGGGTAGTTTGGCCGGATGAGCACGAGAGTTTCACCTGATAGCTATTATTTGGGTAACTATGACAACTCACGTGAAGAGCAGAAGATGAGTTGCATTAAAAAAGTTGTCAGGAAGTGTAAATGCTCTAGGCACCTACCTCAATAGACACACGTCCTGAAGGCAAGCAGCCCACTCCGCCACGTCATCCAGAACACCGCCCCTGGCCCCACGTTACCGTCGTAAACACGTCAACAATCTAGGAACTATTCCAGCGCCCTCTGGTGAAAGAGGGTGAGACTTGCACTCGAGGACGTCCATGCGTCTCGTGGTGTCCACCGGACACCGAAGTCATTGTGTGACCCGGTGTTCACAACGGGTTTATGGATCTTTGGTGACCTAGTGTCCACTGTAGTTTTTCAGTACCCTGGAGTGTCCAACTCTCCGCAATTGAACATAGGAATCTCGGTGTCCAAATATCCACATTGCTACATCGTATCCCAATGCCATTCGGAGTCCCCAATTTTCTCAGATCCAAAATCGAAGTTCATCGTCCAACTCTGATGGCACACTTGAGGCCCACCATGTTCATGACAAGGCTCGAATATGCGTACACTTTCTGAATTGGACCACATGTCCTCGCCACGCCGTGTCAGTATCCCCACAGGGGTCATCAGTCCACAAAGAGTTCCAATGTCCACAGCAGTGTCCACGACTGGCACCTAATGTCCACAAGCCTTGGTTTACTAACACTGCCTCGCTAAGTTAGCTTGCTCCAGGATACTAATGAACGCAAGACGGCCCAAAGAGGAGGTCCTGATGACATCGCTCTAATGTTGAGGAACGGCAGGAGGCGAGAGCCGCTGCGTGCACACATGCTACTGCGGTGTTGTGAAGAGTGATGGGCACTAAGATGTATTTAAATACTTGTTGCAATTACTCTGTCAAAGATCATCTATTGGAAGTTGGACAGAGAGTTTGGAAATTGTAATTAATTGCAGTATCTTGACCAACACTGGCTGTGAGGTTCATGTGACCACCGCTGTGGCCGTTGTTATTGATGTGTTGTGTTGCTGGGGCCACTGGCATATCGCAGTTGGGATTGCTGATATTATTGCTTCACGGTTCTGCTGCACGGAGGTAGCCAACTATTATTGTGGGCTAATTCGACACCGAGAGAGTGTTACTTTACTTTGATTTGGTAACAAAAACTAGAGATACCAACAAATTCAAAGTAAAACCAGACAGTTTTTGTAATTTCACTATTCAATTTTTACATGCATTACAAATTTAATTATCATCCACATTTTATTAGAATCTCAACCCCTTTTGAAAGCAATGAGCCCCTTTTCAGTGAATACAAAATATTTCGCCACCGCTCAAGTAATAATACGATTGGTGATGGATAGAACAACGTCGTTAATGGGCACATAACAGATTTTTTTTACCACTCAGTTGAGGGTAAATTTGCTGTTATTTCGTTCCTGTGTCAGGGCATGTAATTGCATATTGCTAGCAATAAGTCATAAGTGAACACACTGTATGCTGAACACACAAAAAATATGATATGTTTTTTTCTACAAAGATATTCCAAACATCGAAATATGTAGTGCAACTGTATATGAAAATATTATATACTTAATTGCACACATATGTGATGTTTATGTTGTAAGGGCATTTTCGCCAGACTTGAAGACTGAGAAACATGCTGATATTTTTCAACAATTCTAAAAAACTTGGAAACGTTCTCACTACAATTAAGGATAGATGATCATGAATATAATACTCACAATTATTCGTTGCGTTTCTTACAGTGGAAAGCTCACCATGTTGCAGACACGTACCTGAAACAAGAATAAACAACATATCAAAAAAAGTTAGACACGTCAAAGCCATATCGTTAACTAACTACCAAAAACACTTCACGAAGAATACGACGTAAAATGTTTTCAAACAATGACGTCTGAACATTCCATAGTCACTACATAAATTTTCGTCCATAGCCTACCTAAATTGTACGAATTATAAATATTACTAGAGTCATTCCAATGAACGACAGTCCTCCAGCACGTCACGGTCGAGGGTCATCGTCAGTGCACGTGTATTAACGCGTCCTCCAGCACGTCACGGTCGAGGGTCATCGTCAGCGCACGTGTATTAACGCGTCCTCCAGCACGTCACGGTCGAGGGTCATCGTCAGTGCACGTGTATTAACGCGTCCTCCAGCACGTCACGGTCGAGGGTCATCGTCAGCGCACGTGTATTAACGCGTCCTCCAGCACGTCACGGTCGAGGGTCATCGTCAGTGCACGTGTATTAACGCGTCCTCCAGCACGTCACGGTCGAGGGTCATCGTCAGCGCACGTGTATTAACGCGTCCTCCAGCACGTCACGGTCGAGGGTCATCGTCAGTGCACGTGTATTAACGCGTCCTCCAGCACGTCACGGTCGAGGGTCATCGTCAGCGCACGTGTATTAACGCGTCCTCCAGCACGTCACGGTCGAGGGTCATCGTCAGTGCACGTGTATTAGTTAGAGGCAGGCAATAATGGCCAAAACAACACAGAATAAGCAATCGCCGTATCGAAAAGATAATGGCATGACGCTAAGCCAAGCCTCTGCGCTGGAGTCAACAGCATTTGAAAACACTCGTGCTGTAGGAAATACAAAAATGGTTTCTTAATTACGAATTTTTAAAAACCTTATCTTCTAAATGTTTCAATACATTCAAAAATAGGGGTTTACATATTTAAAATGCGTAAAACGAAATAGTAAACACTCATTTCAAACAGCTAGACATTGCAAGTGCCTCTTTCCTCCAAACAGAACCTGCATCTCCAAACTCGTGTTAAGAATAAAATATAAACAAAGTCAATTACAAGGCTATGATCAATATCACCAGAATAATAAGAGAGATAGACATTTTATGTATCCCCGATTTTTCGATCCAACTCCTAAATTTGTCCAGCCTAGAGCTCAGGTGTCGAGTGACCCAGAAGAAGCCCATCTCCCTCCTCCGATATCTGGTCGAAATCTCTCGAAGCCTAGACCATATTTTCATAAAATTTCCAATCAAACCAGCCATCTCCTTCAAGGCATCGGCGACCCACGATTCTTCCGCTTCATATATGAGAATAGACACATAAAGCTGCCATGGATAGAGAGAAGGCGAGGAGGGAGAGAGAGAGCGAGCAAAAAGAGAGAGCAAGGAGAGACAGAGATAGTGATTCACCACTTCCCAATGGTAAATGTATAAGATTTGAGTGTTGGCGGGAGGGGGTGGGCATTCGAGCTTCTCCCTTCATCTGCCACAAAGTCTGTTCTCAGACATGAACTTGGGGTATAGCTTGTCTTCGGTTCATGGATGGCCAACCATGCTCCGCCAGTATATTCTGACAGGGATTCCACAGGACGACTACACACAACTCTACGAGAAAATGAAGCTATGCATCCTCGAAGTTATTATCCTCGGCTAAACTTGGGCCATCTCTTTTTTTGAGTCGCCGCGGGTCTTGGTGAGCCTGAGCGCAACAGACGTGTAAACTTTACAGCTTTGGGGCCGAGATAGCGGCCCTTCATCATCATAAAATAAATAAAGCCGAGTGGACCAAGACAAATATGGCTCTGGCGAGGTAGAAGATGATGACTGCATAGAGAGCTGCATAAACCCAGTGATGGACAAGACGCTGCATTAGATATTTATTTCCATTACTTTGTCCAGATTCATCTCCTGAAAATGGAACAATGTAATTGAAAAAATGTAGTTGGATTTAGTATCGTGCTCACCACTGCATGTATCCTAGTGACCATCAAACCGTCGTTGACGTGTCGCAACGAGACGGAAATGGACCGGATTAATTTGATGTACGAACCCAATTATTGACTGCCTGCCCGGGAGACAGAATGAACTGGACTTGTTGAAATAAGTTTTGCTGAGACGAGGCAAGGCGGCGGTTGCAGGATAGCTCAAAGGAAAGAAGAACAAAGGAATGAAGAAGATTTACTAGGATGCAGAAACGAAGTTGGGCACACGAACACTTGAGATGAAGAATCAGGATCTCATAAATACCAGCGAATACGAAACTTTACAAGTACATAAATTACCAAGAAACCAGATTTAACTGGATCACAAGTGAAATAAGAAAATGATAATGGCATACGAAACAAAAATTTATTTTTTTGCCGTGTACTTTATCGGTAATGACGGACACGGTCAAGCTGAGGGCGCCGCAGACGTCAAGGTAAACAGTGACTCTCGACTCCAGCTCTTTGGCACGGACCGGCGCGGTGTGATCCCCCCTAATCTGGAGTCCCAGGGTGTGTTTCGATCACGATGCAAACATTGATCAACAAACAGTCGATCAACGAAGCGCCCGCCGATTTCTACAACACGCCCTGAGATCCATTGCGGGTGGATCTACAGCTGATGGCAGAGGTGCAGACAGTCTCAATGAAAAGATACGTTTGGTCTGTCACTAGTCCAAAGTTTAGAGGTAGTAGATGCAAATAGCATGGCACAACGTTCACAATATCACCTTCTGTTTCAACTCCAGTGTAAGATAGCACTGGTGAAAGCATAGACGCACTGACATTATTGGACAAACCCTTATGAACTTCACATGCCAACATTCAACATCTAAAATGAAAATAAATCTGCAGCGCGACCCTAAGAACTACCATGTAGAATACACATTAATATTTTGATCATTAAGTCTCCATAAACCGATTGAGAAAGTCTGAAGCATCAATTGAATCACCATAATCACGAGTAGTAGCTATGATCTCATTCTGAAACGCAACGGTAGGTCTAATTCACTTTATAAATACCAGACCCGCGAAAATGCACGGAACTGCCCGAACAGATCAGCACGATCAACCATCTTGATGGCATAAGGGCATTCACGCCTAGCACGAGTCTTAAGCCTAGGCCAGTAATCTCGTCCCTTGTGGGGCCAGCAAGGTTTTTCGCCGAGAGTAGAGGTATCACTTTGCAGGGGTCGAGACCAGTTCCCCCACGTCAATAATTGGCCCACAAGAGTAGGTGTTCCCCCGCCAAGGCCGGCGGGGGAAGATGGAGGGTTCTCGGGGGAAATAAGAAATGGAAATTGAGGAAGCGTCTCTGAATTGAAAGTGGAAAGATTGGCGTGAAATTTGAGAGGTTTGGGGAGGGCAGTTAGTGGAAGAAGAGTAGGGAGGAGGGAGAGTGGAGAGGCCAGCAGTTCAAGTAGCGAAGGGGGGAGGGAAAGTAGGAGATGCCAGCTAATGGTAGAAGCGTCAAAGGAAGGTACAAGGTAGTAGAACACCTCTTGCAACTGTGCAGAGTACCTTTACCGCCTTCCCCAACTCAGAGAGAGAAAGGACGCCTTCCTTCCTCCGCTTCATGACAAGAAAAGCGCCATTAAAAGCTTCGTGAAGGAAAACGTGCCATCCTAAGCTTAGAGAAGGAAGTGGCGCTATCCTAAGCTATGTGATAGAAAGAACGCCATTCTCAGCTTTATGAAACGGAAGGGCGCCATCTTCAGCTTCGCGATGGAAAAAGGGCTGAGGAGGGCTCGATCCTCAGCTAAATGAAAGGTTGTGCACCATCCTCAGCTGCACGAAGCCATCCTCGACTTTGTGCAGGGAAAGGCGCCATCTTCAGCTTTGCGTCGAGACGGGCACCTCCCCAGTTTCGTGATGGAAGGACGCCTCCTTTATTCAGTACCCTGAAAGATGCAAAGCCTTCCCAATTTTTGTATGTATGTATGTATGTATATATATATATACATATATACATATACATATACATATACATATACAAATATCCATATATAC
>SDVV010037518.1:0-10829 GCA_016164225.1 Gammarus roeselii
TGTAACGAATTTACTTAAGTGAGAGAGAGCGGCTACATATTATTCATCGACAGACAGAGCACACTTTAAAAGGATTGAGACATTGAAATAGATGGGACGTTAGTTAACAGCAAGGGTAATTGATGATTGGTGTGGAGATATAATAACCAGCTACAGCTAAGTATCAATGAATCAGAATAGTCCAATGCTGGAGTACACAAGTCGGATGAATATACTTTCGTTATAGGAGACCAGGTAGAGTATTAGCTTATTGGGCAATGATTGTATCATCAAAAATGGTGCGGTTATTGTTAGAACCAGTTCAAAGAGTGATATTAAAATCGAGTTAACCTTTGTTGAAGTTAGAAGCTGCCAATTGTTCCTTGCGAAGCAAGATCACATAGATTAACAATAACCTGGACAAACCGGATTGTTATCAGACTACTCCAGAAACCAGCCTGGATGAAGCAGACCATCTTCACACACAGATACTTGATGTTGCTGATGAGGATAAAAAATTCCGCCAAAAGCAAAAATTCAACTAGAGGAAGAAAACGAAGAATCGCTCGACTCCTTGAAGATCACCCTGGCAAAGGTCAAAAGACTGAGAAGTGAATTGCAGCCAGCACCAACTAGTGAATCTGCTGCATCAGTGAGCAATTCATCCCACAAAAGTGTGAGGGTTAAGCTACCTACTCCTGAGATGCCAGATTTCTCAGGGAACATACTCATGTTTACCTCATTCTGGCAAAGCTTCAGAACTGTCCATGAAAATGATGACCGGGAATCAGCTAAAAAGTTTTAATAGCTGCAAAACAAAGTTGCAAGGCCCTGCAAAAAAATACACTATCTGGTTTTGCTCCAACACAGGAGTCCTACCTACTAGCAGCTGCAATGCTAAAGAAGCTGGATGGGAACAAGGATCGCATAAGAAAAGCACATCTGAATGCACTTGATGATCTTCCAGCCCTTGCTGATTCAATTTCATCTCTGCAAGAGTACAGGCACAAGGAAGAAGTCAAACTTTGCCATCTGAAGACAGCAGGAATAGATTTCAACGACTGCAGTTACTGTATCTCAATAACAGCACACCGGATCTCGCGCAAACTACCTAAAATGATCAAACAAGTTTGTAGTAAGAGGAGAGACCCAGATGCTGCATGGAGACTGGCTGACTTCCGAGAAGCACTCATGTCAGAGATCACTAGACTTGAGAACTGTGAGACTGACTTCAAGCCACAGGGAAATGGAGGCCGGGAGCCAAACTATCAAGGAAGCTCCAGAAATAATCCAAGTGGTCATCACTCCAGACCAACTGATGGAAACACCCAAGGACCTCAGTCAACTGTTGGATCATTCCAAGTAGGAACAACTGGATGCAAATTTGTTGCTGAAGATCATTCTCTTTATCGCTGTGCAAGATATGAGACAAATGAAGAGAAAAATTCATGTATCCGAGTTGAGATTGCGCTTTAAATGCCTGAAGTCGGGTCACCGTTCTGCTGAGTGCCCTGAGAAGGCACCATTCTGTAAGAACTGCAAGATCACCGAAAATTACGGTTCACTCTGCTCTAGAAGAAGCAAAGGTCGACAAAATGAGGACTAGCCAGCATCAAGCAATGCAAAGTCTACAGCTGCTGTAGCTAACAGTTATGCAGAAAACACTCCCACTAGTGTAGCTGCAGTAAATGCACTGTCGGCTAGATGTGGTAAGTCGACCGCCCTATCCACAGCCATGGTGAGTTGGACAAAAAATAACGGTATAAAACTTCTAAGAGCTTTGTTTGATCAGGGTGCTCAGAGATCTTTCATCAAAAAGGAATCTTGAGCAATGATGACACTACATGTCGACATATCACTCTGACAATACACGGTTTCAATAGCAAAGGAACTGGAGAATAATATGACATAAAAAATGCCATCATTGAAGTCGACACTTGAGGACATCTCCCAGGAAGTGATTGTTGTCGACACTTCAGCTGAACGACTTAACATAAGCGGAGTCAGTGAACTAGCCTCTCGCCTCGAATCCAAGGGACGCCACTTGGCTGACAAGTTCATAAATACCGTCCACTCTTGGATGTTGTTTGGGAGCTCAGTCTCAAGCCACGCTGGTGCGCCGCCACAGGCCAGCGCTGCTTCCCAACCCCTCACCACGGCAGGGGAGGCGCATAATCGTCACGCTCTCCATCCGCCATCAAAAGAGCGAAAGGGGGGACAGCAGGGCAGAACAAAATTTTCTAGTTTATGCCAGATCGGCATTTTCAGCTGCCCCGGCCTTGCACTGGCACGGAGCAGCGGCACCCCTTCAGAGGTTAAACAAAGTTTAGCATAGACAGAACTTCATTCCGGGATTTCTGGCTCGATCCTCAAGCACGCCGCGCCCTAAAATACTCCACCTTGCGACAATGCTATTACTTGTTGCTGGCTGGTGTTAATGAGGCAAACGTGGCTGGTCTGGAATGGACGATAAGAAGCTGGTGTGCTCTCAAGCTGGCAGGGAAATAATTGAAGAGCCTCGGGCCCCGAACGAGGAAAGAGTTCTCCCTCAACGTTTGAACTCTTTGCAGGGACGGCCCACTCACCGGGGGCACCGCACAGAACCGGCCTCTCCTCTCACTAGCATATGTTGCAATGCAGTCTCGTCCATCTATATTAGGTGCTAGTCCACGAACGATTTTCCACACATATATTTTTATATAACGCTCTCGGCGTCTCTCCAGCGAGTACGGATTCAGCTGATGAAGTCTCTCCCAATAGTTTAGTGCTGCCAGCCTTGCAACCCGACTAGTGAAGGTTTTCTGGATAGCCTCCAGTTGCCTAATCCTAATAATCCCAAACGGGCACCTCAGTTGGCATCAGTATTCAAGGAGTGGAAGCACCAACGCGTTGTTGAGTGGTAGCATGGGGAAAACCTCTCTTGTTGTAAAGGTGCGGATAATCCACCCCATACGCTGTCTTCCTCGCGCAGCAATCTCACCAATCTGGGTATTGAATCCAGCTGTGTCACTCATAACTACTCCCAGGTCCTTGAGCTGAGACCTCATCTGTATTGGAGCTCCCTGTGGATCACGGTATTCATACTCCAATGCCTCGCCTGAGGTTGTGTACCGAAGCAGTTCAAACTTGTCTCCGTTGAACTCCGTGATGTTAGCCACCGCCCAACGGTAGATTTCTTCGAGGTCAACCTGTAACAGTTTACAGTCCAACACACTTTTTATCGTCTTGGACAATCGGGTGTCGTCAGCAAACGAAGATGCAACACTGTGCTGCAACACACCACTTATATCAGCAATATGTACAAGAAACAAGATCGGTCCCAACACAGACCCCTGCGGGACACCGCTGCCCACATCAGATTCGGCAGACACCGCGCCATCATCGCCACTCACTGTCTCCGCCCTGTCAAGAAGCTTCGTATCCACATGTACAGTTGACCGCGGACGCCAAGTGAAGAGAGCTTCCTGAGTAGCACTCCGTGGTCGACTTTGTCGTCAGCCTTCGCAATATCATGGTACACGACATCCACATCCAGTCCTTGCTCCAGAGCCTCGAATATGCCATGATAGTGCGCCAACAGCTGCGACAGGCAGAATCGCTGTCTCCTGAAGCAGTGCTGGCTCTCGTTGAACAGCCCGTACCTCTCCATGTACTCCACCAACCTTCTCAAAGGCCTTGATGTAGTGAGACGTCAAGGCAACTGGCCTGTAGTTTTTAGCGACAGACCTGTCTCCCCCCTTGAATATCGGGGTTATTTTCCCAACTTTAAGTTTCTGTGGAACCTTGCCACAATCCAGCGACTTTCTCCACAAAATGCAGAGAGGCTTCCCAAGTGCTGCCTCGGCCCTCTTCAGCAGAATCGCCGGCACCCCGTCAGGTCCGGGTGATGAGCCAGCAGACAACTCCTCCACCGCCTGCACAAAATCTTCGGGTAAGAAGTCGATGTCTCTGATTACCGGCACGACCTCTTCTGTCAGCCGCTCTTCAGTCACTTCCGGTAGATCTTCCTCAGGTAGCGGCAGTCTGAAGACAGACTCATTCTGGGCCCTCAGCATTTCGGACATAGCCCGAGGTTCGCTCACCAACTCTCCGTCATGTCTCAGGGGGCCAACGTGGGTTCTTATTTGCGATTTGGACTTTGCATAGCGGAAGAAGTACATTCGGTTGATCCTCATAGCTTCAACAGCTTTTTTTTCTTCTCGACGCCGCTCATCGTCGTGAGACAAGTTCATGAGCTCCTCGACTTGCAGGATCAGCGAAACAAGAGCATCCCTGCCAATCCCGGCGTCGGGTAGCCTCTTCAAAAATTTACTCCTCTTTTTCATGAGGATCCTGCGATCGCAAGATATATTTTTTCGTGTCTGGGGTGCTCTTTTTTGGGGGGTATATTGAATACAAATGCTCAGCACACACTCGAGGGTGATGTCATACATCCGTTCAACGTCAACATCCCTCAGCAGCTCCCGCCAGTTTACTCTCTTCAGTTCTCTTACGATCTCGTCCCACTGAATATTTTCATGGAAGAAGTTCAGTGTCTCGAAGCCTACACCTATCTGCCGATGGATGTGAGCTGGTAAACTGATTCCAAACCTAGTCCCAAAAACTACCAGCCGGTGATCTGAGATGATAGTGTCCTCCACCTCCACTCTATAAAGCAGTTCCTCGTTGTTTGTGAAGATCAAGTCGAGAATGTTGTCTCCTTGTGTTGGCACCTCTACCACTTGAGTCAACAGTAGCTCGTCACATAGCTCGAACATGTACTCAGTCTGTCGCCTCTCATCGGCAGCTTCTCCCACTACAGTCTTGTCATCCCATCTTGCTCTGGGGAGGTTAAAGTCGCCACACAAAATCAACGATGGTGAAGGGTCGCCCAGCTGTATAAACTCTTGTTTTATATTCTACATCGCCGGTACAAGGTCTTGAGCACTACTTGTTGATGGGCTGCACACGTTCACAAGAACAAGGGTCAATTGACAATTGTGTAACACAAAATACTCGACTGTGCCATTTGATCCGGAAGCCAGCAACTTTGTATCCACTGCGAGATCGTTTCTGAAGTAGGTGATCAGACCTCCCTTCTTCCTGTCCCCGATACATCTGAAAACCTTCTATTTGCACTTCTGCATCCAAAATATTGAGGTTCAAATGAGATTCGGTTAGGGCCACGACTAAATCGCCGCGGTCCTCGATCAACTCACGGAGCATTCCGATTTTGGACCGGTGTCTTCTCGGGTTTAATCCTTGTATGTTGGCACCGAGAAAACTTGTTCGCGAGGCCAAGCTGTTCCCGGAGGCCTGACTCTCGCGGTTTCCGCATCCCTCGTTAAAAGACCTGCATTACACTCTGCATTTGATGGAACTGAGCCTACAGTTGGCTCAGTAACAATAAAAAATCCGCGCCGACTTTTCCAGCAGCAGCGGACCCGGATTCCGTTCCGGTAGCAGCGCGGGCTGGACTGGTTGATATGTTCATTGGAGCAGATCATTACTATGATTTTGTTTCTCATGAAAAACAGGATGAAGGAATAACAATAATATCTTCAAAGTTAGGAGACCTACGGTCAGATCCTATATATGAATTTCAAGTCAACCCTTAATTCAATGTGATAACTGCACTTAGCAGTGTCAGACAAAGAAGCAGAAAAGGATGTTGACCTATTGTGGCGTTTGGACACAATAGGAGTCTCACCAGAAGAAGCACATCCGGATGAGAAAGCAGCTCGTGAACAATTTCACAACAGCATCCAATTCTCAGAGTGCAAATACGTAGCAAGATTGCCTTGGAAGGCGGCTCATCCCACACTGCCAATCAATTATCGGTTGGCCCAGAGGAAGCTGGTGAGCAATCTCAAGCGTTTAAGAACAGAACCTGAACTGTTGAAGCACTATGACAGCGTCATGCAAGAGCCCTAACAAAGAGGTTTCATCGAAAGGTTAAGTGACATGAAGCCACGAGATGCATACTATTACCTACCTCACCACGCTGTTAGAAGGAATCTCCAACAACACCGTTGCTTGTGATTTTTGATTGTTCAGCAAAACCACATAATGATGCAGTAAGTCTAAATGATTGTTTTTACCCAGGACCATCCATGGTCCCAGAGTTACCACAGATGTTGATGCGATTCATATTGAGGTCGCTAGCAGTCTGTTCTGACATTGCAAAGACATTCTTGATGGTAGCTGAGGGTGAACAGGACAGAGACTTCACAAGGTTTCTATGGCCCAGAGATCCCATGGATCCTGACAGCCCCATAGCCACCTATCGCTTCAAGTAATCTTTTTCTGGAGCCCACTGTTCCCACTTTATTTTGAATGAAACAATCGACCACCAGTTGGAAAAGTATGGTGTGCAAAAGGACATCACAGACAAAATCAAGAGGAGTATATGTGTCGACAATTTATTAGTAACTGCATCATTAAAGGCAGAATTACAAGAATTACGAGCGTCAACAAGTAGAAAATTCTGAGTGACGCTGGGCTCAACCTTCGCGAATGGGCTACCAATGACCCAGAACTCAGGGAACAAACAGAAAAGGAGGGTGAATCAAATGCCAGACGCGCTGTTCCAGTACTAGGACTCAGATAAGACACTGTAGAGGACACCTTGATGGTGGCTCCTAAGGAATTGGAATCAGGTAGCCCAACAAAGAGAATCATTCTTCGAGGATTAGCTGCACAATTTGATCCTCTTGGATTAATGACTCCCATCACCATTAAGGCCTAGTTCCTGATGAAGGAAATCTGGCAGTCAAAGTAGGAATGGGATGAGGATCTCCCTGAAAACTTGGCTTCACTTGCTATCGTTCATACATCTGGCTGTGCCGCCTCCATCTATACAACCTCCTTGACCTGCACTCTGGCACTGATGCGAGGTCATACAAACCCGGTGACGATGGGATCCTTGTATCAAGATAACCGGGATGAGCAGTCTGACCGAGTCCCCTTCCCTGAGAGAAATTTCTGCGTACGTGACTTTGCATGTCATTTCGATCATGTCGCATGAAGTATCTTCTCTCTATGTATACATAAGGCTGGCGCTTATATACTGGTAAGATCATCATCACAGCCAATATTTAAAAATATTTACGTATGACTTATGGACTAATGATTTGTTTATATTTATGAAAAGTATACCATGCCTCGCGATTATGGAAATAATTCCAGATTATTATCTTCGACGAATATATTTTCAACTTGCTTTCTAATTTATTGCATTACAAAACCGAGGGGTTTTAAATTATATCAACCCATAAAGCTACGTCTCTGTTATCAAGTACCTTGTTTCTTAAGCTGAAGGGTCCTCATGACGAGGCTCAAACTTATTGCCAACCATGCCCACATTTCAAGATTTCTTTCGGATAACAATGTTTGTCATTCATACTTGGTAATGCATTGCTAGGAATGGTGGTCTCTCCAGCCCACAAGTCCAAGGCCTTTCAATTAATTGGAGCCGGCTGGGTCCGGGGAGTGATGGATGACACTACTCTGGTGTCGTACGCACGCCTGCATCACCAAACTAGGACTGGTGCGCACGGCCCTACTATAGGGTATATAAGCGGGGCTCAGGCCATGGCAGCTCACACCTGCGCCTGATACATCGTAAGAGTGTCGTTGATCTTATCACCGAGACAGACATCACCAGCCGACATCATGCCTAATTACTGCTGCAAGAGTGAGTCATTATTTTATTCTTTGCAATTGTTAGTCCCACACTCATTAACTTAATCGCATGGTGAAGCGTTGTGACTGTTGTAACCGTGTGTTTATCACTGTTTTTTCGAGGGGATAACGTGATAGTGTCGATTTAGTGTGCCTATCAGTTAGGGCAGTATTGAAACGAACGCAACATTGTGGGTAGTTAACTATCTCTTCAGCTGCTGATTTAAATTAATATGAGTATCATCGTTGAATGATATTACCTACTTTAACCATTCCCTCTCTTCATCTTGTAAAACCTAGATTACACAGGCCCTTGATGCTCTCTTTTGATTCTACTAGACCTAATCTTTTCATTTTTAAAAAACAACCAATAGTTTGGCCCAAAATACCCGCTGTTGCCCTTCTTCACTGAAAAACTTGTCAACACTTTAACCTCGTAATATAATCAAAATTCCATAAAATTTGAGACTCCCCTTTCATTACATGTATGAGCAATTCGTTTGGCTAGAGTTGTGGTTCTGAAATATTACATTATTCAGAACGACCGTATTCCTAAGTTTCCCATGGCATTACATGTTTTATTCGTTTACACGGGCCTAACAATTAATAATCAGATGAAAATGATTCGTTTGCGCTTTTAATTTTGCGACGTGATAGCTTCCTGACAATCATTGTATGTCCTAAATTGGCCGACCTTTAATTGTGATGGGTATCTATGTATAGCGAATGGTTGCCGAAACTGCTCTATACTGAGGTCACTTGTTATGCTCGAGAGGACACCTTTGCATGTGAAGGACAGCTATGCGTGTGAAGACCCTTTGCTTTTGATGACAGCATTGCTTGAAGGTGCACCAATGTGTATATGAACACCTTTGATTGTGATGACTGATTTGATTGTGAAGACACCTCTGCTAGTGAAGACACTTTTGATTGTGATGACACCTATCCATGTGATGACAGCTCTAGTTGTGAAGACATCAATGTTTATGTAAGCAACTATCTAGTGGGGATACGCATGCTTGTAGGGACACTTGTGTTATGAGTAACTATTTGCTTCTGATAGCACCTATGCTTTCAAGGTCACATGTGCTTGTGAGGCTACCAATGTTTGTGATGGCACCTACGGTTGTAAGGCCACTGTGCTTGTGATAGCACATGCCTGTTATGACACCTATGCTTGTGATGGCACCTTTGCTTGTTATGTTATCGTATGATGGCAGGTATTCATGTTAAATACACATTAATTGTGAGGAAAACTATGCTTGTGATGATATACATATTCGTGAGGATACCTATATGTTTATGAGAATCCCTTGATTATGAGGGCAACTATGCTTTTAAAGATACACTTGGGTAGACCCATTTGTTTGTGAGGACGCCTTTGCTTGTGATGATACGTTGTTTATGAAGACCCTTCTTTTCTGAGAAGGCACGAATATGTTTGTGAAAACGTTCAAATGCTTCGACGGATACTTGGACATGTGAAAACACTTTGGAGCTTGTAGGTTTCCTTTGCATTTGTTTCTAGTGACCATGGTTGAGTACTATGAATTATCATCCAAAGGGTTACTTACCTATACCCTCCGTCTGACCGAGCTCGTGTGTTACAGAGGACTGCAAATGCACCGCAAAGAAGTGTGGGAAGGAATGCGCCTGCACAGACTGCGACTGCCAGAAGTGCGAGAAGTGTGAGTACTGCAACGGGCGGCAGATGGATCAAGGTTGGAGACAATTAGTTAATTGTAATGGGCTTCTCGACTGCCGGGTGCTGGGAAGCACCGTGATGACGTTTGCGTGAATGAACCGAACAACAATAGTAGAACAAATAGCCTACAGAATCTGAACGATTTTAATACGTTCAAGTCAATTTGTATGAACACTACTTCGTTAACATGTATCTCCTTGGATACAGTACTTCCATTCCATTATACAGGATATAGTATCTTGCATTGTTGTGAGATGTTTCGATGTTGATCAGTTCAGACGATAGATAAATGGCTTTAGGTTTCAATGGCGCCCGTTGGGCATGTCATGGTGGTCAATAAAACTGTTTACAGATTTTAATCTTGGATATATATTAAATTTATTTATTCAGAATATAATGTATTTCCATCAGTACACATAGTGAAGTATCCTTCATTGTTAAGATTCACACATGAAAAAATATCTATCACAAGAAAACTCAAATGCCTCAGACCATTCAAAATGTTAACAAAACAGTCAAGTTCCGCAGTACTTTTTTTATAGAAAATTAGCGTTTACCAGCGTTGCGTTTAGAATTTCAGCCAAGAACAAATGCCAGTTGATCATTTCAATAAATTGACATACATTTTCTTCAGGCGCACTGGCTATTGACATACCATTATGGATTGTGAACGCTATCATCCAATATGTATCAATAATTACACCGTTATATCATCATTATTTGTATCATCGACCACGTAGCACCGTGGTTTGCCGTTATGACGTCAGCGCTCTCAAAGATCAGCTGTGAACAACACACCCGTTGTTAGTTCATACATCTTGAGTACATCAGTATGATTCAGAACAGAGCGTATGATGCCCGTAAGCAGGATAGAGCAAACGCGTTACGTTACAATTATGTCATTTTTCTTTAAATAAAATGTACTGACAATAATAGGTATTAATGGATCGGTCATATGATATATAACTAAATTTTAACATAAATATAGTATGGAAATTATCCTCAATTCATTATCGTGACAGCCAGGTTGGGTCGGATCGGATTGGGTCTGACCATCCCACTTTCCCTCCTTAAAAAAATCTCCTCTTGCCTCGTAATGAAGCCCAAGAACAAGTTTCTATGTTCTGTATTAGACATTTCTTGTTTTAGATGGAGGGTAAATCTGTTGTTGGCAGATTTGACGGATCATTTTGTTAGCTGAGATTTTTCATGAGTTTATTTTCAATTTACTGAATAAAAATACAGTTTTCTTCAATATCATATCAATGCTTTTTTGGGAAACTTGCGATAAGATGAATTTATAATAGAAGCATTTATGTTAGAAGCATCAAATCATCCAAGAAGTATATGAGTTTCTGGTATTCTGATTATAAAATCACAGCCCTTCTGAGCAATTTAGAAGCAGGTCTTCTCTCACCCGTAGGCAAGGTCAGCTGCAACTGTTCCTCATTTGACGCCTGCGCCACCAAATGCGACAAGCCCT
>SDVV010037519.1:0-10829 GCA_016164225.1 Gammarus roeselii
TATACATATATAAAGAACAACAGTTGATGACAGCACACGCTGTCATTAACTGTTGCTCATGAAATGCCTACGCGAGGCTGAACGTAGACATGTATCATTACCTTGAAAGGGTGTAAGGCCGCCGTGCGTGATAGTGAGATAGCATATAACCCTGAGACAGTGTGGATAGAGGTCTGCCTCTACGCAAGCGACCCAGTGGTATCATTTCCAATTGAATGCTACTGAACTCGAGTGAATGACGAAAGCACATCCACGTCTTCAGGTTTTATTCTATAAATGTTCCTAGGATATAAATATTTCCTAATATGTAAATGTTCCTATGTAACCATGCTACTATGTAATAAATAAATAAAAACTCGAGCATGTATGTTTCATTGTCCAAGGTCATACGGATTGAAAATAGGTAAATGTATACCTCTGCAACCGCTCCTAATATGATGAAAATAGATTGATGTAAATGTTCCTAATATGTAAATCTTACTATGCTACTATGAAACAAAAAAAAAACTTACACATATATGTATCATTTTCCACAGTCATACGGATTGAAAAAACGTGAGCGTATAATGCCACCGCATTCGAATAGTATCATAAATAACGATGTGCCCTGACGTAACAGTGAAAATAAATATATACATACAATGGTAAATGATATAGCTTTTGCTCTATAATAACAAAGATCCTACATAATACTGCATTAACTTATAAAGAACTTGTTGTCAAACCAACGTATATTAACGATCGAGCAATGAAAGCAAGTTGAAATTACAACGGTATCTACGTCATTAAATAACACCCTAAATAAGTTAATGTTCAAGCAATACGTACCTATTGAAATAACAGCGTTGTCTGCGACATTAAATATTAAGATTTATATATACGTATATACTATCAAAAAAATATATATACTACACATACAACCGGATCGATTAACTACTGCAATACCATGTACTATTACAAAGAATTAAATCATACACATACAGCCAACCTCCTATGTACCAGGCTAACATTTCTTGCGGATAGGCCAATTAAAGAAACTCTAACAATAAATCATGCAATAATACTTTCCCTTTACAATACCTATTTACAACCCGTTAATAATCATAGACAATCAATATTCATCAGGACACGTTTACGCGTCATATTCTCTTCCCAGGGCACGTTTAGGCGTCATATTTCCCCCCGAGGGCACGTTTGGACGTCATATTTTCCCCCCAAGGCAGGTTTGGGCGTCATATTTCCTTCCCCCAGGGCACGTTTGGACGCCTACTAACAGGTGCAGCAACGCGCAACACGGACAGCAACTCGCAACATGTGCAGCAACGCACAACAGGTGCAGCAACTCGCAACATGTGCAGCAACGCACAACAAATGCAGCAACTTAAGGTCCAGAGTCACAATTGTACATCTGAGCGTTTTGTCAATCTGAGTCAACATAATTGCACCTTGATCAGTCATATGCTTTTAGTATACTTTCCCTCCCATATCACAGACTGAGTGGCCATCTGCTCGGATGACAGTTAAAATGATAGGTTAGAGGGTGGACTTCACATGTCATCACCTTTAAAAAGAGACATGCCTTTACTAATTGTCAAGGTGCATCGCTACGCAATGCGATGAGGCTAACCCTGGTCCACTAAACACTATATTGGGAGGCCCGTGAAATCTTTATTTATTTGGGTATGGAGCTCCAACCTTTGTGAAGTATATTTCAGCAATGCATCCTGAAACATTTTGATTGAGTTTATTACCAGGTGTGCATGTCGATAAAAAAATTGCTCGGTAATTACCACTGGAAGTCCCTATAAATCTGGAGATGTGGTGTCCGGGAACGTGTTTGAGTGGTCATCGCCCTATTTGAAGTGGAAGAAAACTTTCGGTGCTTGCCAGAGGCGGCGGCTCGTGAAATGGGCCGCCGCATCACAATCCATCCATTAAACTGGCAGCTACAAAACATAGTTGGGGAGTGCATGCTCCGCTGACTGGAGAGCTGGCTCAAAGCTTAGGCTCACTTGAGCCTGCCAAAGAAAAGGCCAAATGTCTGCAAAATAAAAATTAGAGAGATTTTTCGTGAAGATGAAGCGATGCCTTCTAATGACGCTTTCATTCTGAACATCAACTCTCAATCTTGTCATGTTACAATGCAAGTGTTATAAACAATCATAAAATGAATATATAGCATAATCCTCCGTTGAAAATACATAAAAGAAAAGTAAATGGATGCACGATTGCATAGCAGTGAACATTCCTCCATCTAGCATGCAATTGTCTGGATTTTGGCATAACCCGTTTCAAAACGAGTAAGCGACATATCATTCTATACAGAAAAGTATGCCACATGAGAGGCTATCAATGAAAAGCACCAACAGACGCGTATGTTCATAGTTCACCGTTCTTATTTTTAATTTTTGACAGCTTTGTAAATGAAGAATTTGTTCTAAGATTCTCAAAAACTATGTGCACAAGCGGTGTGAACACCGCCCGTTCGGATGAATAAAAGGCGAAATGCCTCATGGTATTCTGGTGTCTAGCATATATGCTGTAAATGAAAAGTGCACATTGAACCAAGAATACCCCATTAAGAAATTAGGTATTTTGGATTCACAGAGGGTACGCTAGTTTAACGAACAACTGCCTGATTGCATTAAAATTCCAGTAACAGCTGACAACCTTTGGTAGAGAAGTATGTTGGGATATGCGTGAACATTCACTGCCGTGCGTATGATACATACATATCTGTGCATTGCTATATTGAGAGAGATGCCTAAAAAAATTGTGATATAGTAAAGGAGGCTAGCCAGTTATAAAATAGAGCCTAAAATGTCTCATCCCGACCTCCCGGCCCTGGCGTCAACCAGAAGCGAGCCGTGATGACGGATAGTTGTATAGACCCATGATTGACGATAATAATAACTCTCTGGGAAGGTTTGTTTGAATAAAATATTTAACAAGGAATGAATGCACAGCATTTCCTCCTCATTAATGGCAAAAATAACATTTGCAAAAAGTTTGTTTCAACGACTAGATTGTTAGTAGACCAGTGATGATACGGAACCTCGCTTCAAGAAGGATATTCAAGCATAATAAATTTCCAAGTAAATAAGTACGGCACCGTCATCGCTACAGAGTCACTGCGAGTTAACTACAACAGATAGAGGATCAAACCCACCTCTGTTATACTCCACTGCGTTCAAAATACTCTGGAGCACAACATTTTCCACGCAAGTGTCCTAATTGGAAAAGAGGCAGTTGTTATATTGAAGCTTAGTAAAGAGTGTATCAGATGATAACCGACGCATTGGGCAGGTACCCTAATCATATGCAGGCTTTCTATAACAATTTGTTCCTGTAAAATGATTCAGGTGAAGCTACATAATTGTTTAATCATTTTCATGCCACTTGAATTGATTGGAAGCTTTTATATGCACTTCTTTACTGACCCCCGAAATCGTGCGGTGTTTACGGGAGGAGGTCAGAAGAACGTACGGTAAAGCTTCTTTCTTTGGCGCTGCCGAGTTGCCGGCACTAGCAAAGGCAGTTAATCGTTCTTTAGGTCCCCCTTCTTATGACCAGAGTGAAATGTATTGCACAAACACGAACATCGGGTCTGCGATATTGCAGGAACAACACTGCGCGGCTTCTTCAGGATATTTTTGGAAAGCTAAACAATGATTGTCTGACTGTTTTGAATGTGCCTTGTTGCAGTCGAATACACAGCATGCCGTAGATACTTCGAAGGTTTTAAAAGTAACAACATTGATCAGCCAAAGGGCATGAAAATACATATTCTTTAATGGGTTGTCTATCACTTCCGCAAATTAGGAGAACAATTTCTCCTCGGGATGACGTCACATATTTGTTATGTGTACAAAGCAGGCGCTATGTGGGTTAATCCTCCTAACTATATCATTCCTGCCCGCACCATTTATTTCCTATGGCCCCAGATCTACCCGCAGGAGGGTTATGTCAGCCAACCGTACCTACTCCCGCCTCCAGCCCGCTGTTGGAGTTACTTTCACAGAAGATGGAATTTTAAAATTCAAGAGTTGATAGGTTTATAATAAAGCTTATTGAACACTCAAAGCGTTGGCACAATGAATCGCTAGTCTTTGCCGGAACGTTTTGCTAAGGCCCCCATTTGCAGCTATCTTCCGTAAAGGCTGATGTTGCGGCTCGGAAGACTGCTGGACTAATCAATAATACCGCCATCTCAAAAGCAAAGGATTCAAACAGTTAGCGCGGTCACTAAGAGACTGATCCCTCTTCTTTACAGCTGCATTGGCAGCCCTGTCAGCCTCAAAAAGCGGGCTAAGCAGGTTGTTCGTAACTACGCAAGTGTAACTTCGCAAGTGTTTTCACAATACAGGTTTTTCCCACTAGAGGAGGGAAAAACCGTCATCAGGATGCTTACCGCCGCCACGAACGATACCAGGTTAACGGATGTCACCACGACCAACTTCCCTTAGAGTTCGTTCAATGATGTCATTAGATGTCAAATGCCTTAAAGGACGGCATGCGAGCGCGCGACTTTCTAATAATTCATACGCTGTGAGCAGCTCCAAAGCTGCGGATGCCACACCGGTGCACCAATTCTGAGCATATGAGCGATTGTAACGATTCAGGGTCCATTAAAGTGCCAAGTGCATGCCATGAAGAACATTCCTGTAGTGATACGAAACATCAAGGACTTGTACCTCTAAGGCAACCGTTACTCCTTCTGTGTCCCAAAAGTTCCGGATAGTGCAATAGTTTCTCCTCTGATGTGATCACTTCCTCCTCATGCTAAACTTCCAAGTCCAAAAATGCTTTCTGAAGTTCGTACGTTTTCGCCAAAACGTAACGTTGATAGATTGGCTTCAACTTAGAAACCGACGCCATGCAGAAATTAGATGATGCTCTTAGGGCACTATATTTGTCATTTCAAACGGCCAGACTATACAAAAAAATTACTGGGAGAGTAGGTTGCACCCACAAAAAACTGAAAATTATTTGTTAGTGATTGCTGACACCTCACAAGTTAATTTGCGTGCAAATATGGGAGAGCAACGCGCCACAGGTACAGAAGCTTGGGTTGTGCGGAGCAGCTATTAAGTAGGAAGTCTTCAAGCGCCCTTGAGATGACATATACTGAGATCGGTGCACTGATAGCAGTAGTGCTTGGCAGGAATACTTTTGGTATCACGAATAAACTTTTGGTATCACGAATAAACTCATTGCCTAGAGGCAAGGTCCGTACTGAAAACGTGAATAAACTCCAAATTTGTCCAACTAATGGTCTGGCTCATACAGTTCACCTTGTCACACAGTTCGCCAAAGTTTGTTAAAACTATATCCGGCTCACACCCAAGCGTGGTGGCGTCTATGTACCAAATATTCAATTTTGAGGCGGGATATCGCGATATCTAGGAAGAGAACGCAGGCACCGTGCGGTCTTTCTGATGGACACCTGTAGCAGGGAAGATTGTTTCATCAACAATAAAAAACAATGGATGTTCAGAATTTGTTATATCATAGCAGTCGATACACACCGGAGAAGAGTTAGCAAGCAGCTCGCAAGAAAACATCGCACTGAATTTGGAAAACAACAACAAATGTTCAGCGTATGCTTGCCATAGCAGTAGGTATATATATATACTGGGAGTGCGTTCGCGGGCAGCTCGCAATAAAATATGCAACTGATATCAGTTAAACGCGTTCCTCATGTCCAATTTAAGAACGTTGCGATCAATGGGGCGTTAGCGATGTAGCAACGTGTAGGATGTGTGAATGCCTCGTTGCCTCCTTTAGTGGAAAACCCTAGTTAGAAGGACTTACAAGATACAAGAGACCCATAGAGTCAATTCTGCCCATCCTTTACTTTTTACGTTAAAGTGAATCTGCCGGAGGCCCCCCTGGAGGGGATTTGCCCTTCTGCCACATCCTGTTGTTATGAGGGTAAGGAAAGTATGTAGGTAGAGGCCTTAGACTTGGCTCTCCCTTCGACCGGTGAGCTGTGTATTAAGGCATGGCTCTCTATTGTAACACTGTGCTGGTGCTTGGTTCATCGTGTCGTGAACCAATCCGGCTTAGCCTTTTTCGCCCCAAGAAGGTGGCCAGCTTCTCTAATGCCGACAGAAAGAACATAAGAATATCTAGATTTAACAAGAACTAGTACATCAGATTGTGATCGGCGTTCGTGATGTGAACAGTGTTTGGTAAAGCACTGTGCAAGCCCTGTTAAGGCACCCTATTCAGGAAAACCGTCCTCCACCTGACCTAGTTCTGATCTAATTGGTTTCCTCACTGTGTTTTGGGTGAAGCTTACTTGACCTACTAGACCAATCAAGTGGTATTGTGATTGGAGCTTACCGTGCGGGGAGTGTTGGGAACTGCACAGGTTAAGTCCTGTTAGTCAACCGTATCCGATAAGGCCGCCCCTACTCCGTCTTGAAACACCACGGGCTGTTTCCACTCCATCAGTTACTCGATCTAGTTTTCTCACCAAGATAGGTGTGCTGTTCACCATGGCTGGTAGACTAATTTAGTAGTCGGAGAAGTAGGGGCAGCCAGTTTCAGGTACTGAACATTGAAAATCCCTGTTAGCCCGGTGCGCTCAGCCTTCGGCTGCTTCTCATTCGGTCTTTGTGTCCAGTGTTGTGTCCACTTGCCTAGTTACCTCAACGTCGTCGGGTTCGCCTGTAATATATTAATTTGGCTTGGTTCGCTATTTCTGGTGTTAACTGTAGCTACCATTTCGAGGTGCGGGTGAGGAGTTGGGGACTCATCAAGGTTCTCCCTGATCGCTCGCCGTGCCCGACAAGGCCGCTCGCCATCCCGTCACTTCCCTGACCAGCACAGCATTATATGTTATTGCTCGCCATCCCGTCACTTCCCTGACCAGCACAGCATTATATGTTATTGCCCCGGATGTGTGGCTAGTAGTTGTGATCAGAGAAAATCCAGTCCAGTCTACGCTTGAACGTATCTACCGATCTGCATGGGATCACTCTTGGTTGTTATTTTGCTGAGGTGACCTGTGTCCATGCCGTGTATGTTAGTGAGGAACAAGCGAGGGCATAAGACTGATCTTTGGGGACTTCGCTTATGACTGGGCTCACCTTGAGCTTCCATCGTTGATTAAAATTTGCTGTTTCCTGCCTTAGAGCCAGTAGCACGCAGATCTACATATGACTCTAAGACCTCTTACTTTGGTGAGAAGTATTTTTTGCTGGACCCTGCCAAAACTTTTCTTATAGTCAAATGATTGAAAATTTATAGCTCCTGAGTTGTCGTAGATAGAGATCGTGTGGTGAAAGAATTCTAGGAGGTTGGGCAGGCCCGATCTCCTACTTCGGAAACCGTGCTGACTTTTTCACAGAAGATCATTTGTCTCCAGGTGGTCTACTATTTGCTTTGCAATGATCCCACAAATGAAGTTAGGCTAATGGGTCTATAGTTTCTCGGAATATTTTTTAGACCCTTCTTGTGAATGGGGTTAACGTTGGCTCCCCTCATGTAGTCGGAAACCGTCCCCTATTCCAGTGACTAGTTGGAAAACATCATTAGATCGGGGCGATTTCATCCGAGACAGCACTGGTATTTCATGGAAGGAAGAAGAGTGCAGATTTTTTTACTATGTGAGTTTAGATTTTAGTTATTATTTCTGCGGTTTGGCATTGGATGTCTTTGAAAGGTTTCCTTGGTCCATGGTGAGCTGACCGATGAAAGCTTTCATGGGCTTCTTGGTATTTTCTTGGCTGAAGAACTTTCCCTTTGGATTGCGATGGCCTGCGGCTGCTACTCGACGTTCTTCATTGTGTGGTGTTACTCTAATCCGACTTGCACTATCCCGCCTGATTCCCTGTGGGCATCCGACAGTATTTGTGATGGATTAGCTTTCAAATATCGGTACACTTGATCCGTTGCAGCCATGGTGCCTCTGATTCCTCTGATGAATCACTTCAGATCTAATTTCTGGTTTCTCGTATTTCCTTGGTTGGGATACAATTCCCTTTGATGTCTGGAAATATGGGTTAGAAGTTTGTCCATGAAGCCTCAGCTGTTTCTAGCCTGGTAGGTTATAGGTTGATGATGATTCTGTTGAACCTACCGGAGTTAGCCAGTTGGGAGTTGAATCTTCGTCTAACGTTTGTGAGTGCAAGAATTGCTGGTAACTGGATGAGGTACCAGACCATATTGTGATCACTGGTGCCCATGGGTTTCCCAACAGTGACCAGGCTTACCAGGTTTTCTTCCGTGGAGAATATCAGATCCAGGAAGCTGTTTAAACTAGTGGGTTCCTCAAACTGTTGTTCCAGAATGATTTCGTTCGCGAAGTCACCAGTTAGTTCCCTCTTCTCCCTCCGTTTGGTTAGCGCAGACAACCTTGCAGTTGAAGTTCTCAATGAACACGGCAATCTTTTTTTGGTTTAGCCGGGTGAGGAGATCGTTTGTGGAATGGTGGTTGTCTAGGGTATGACCTCGTATGGGGTGACGGAATTCACTGCCGAAATGGTTAGCTAATGGTGCACCGCCTGATTTGGTTGCCAATCGCCGGACGGTGTTGACGACAACAATGGTGGGGATACGGCCATATTTCTTCCCAAGAGAGCTCAAATTAGGGCCTCGTGAAACGTATTTCTGCCCAATCGGAGTGTTTTCGCCCTGAAGCGTCAGATTGACAGTTTGCGGTGAGACTAGAATCGAGACGGATTCCGCCATTGCCGACATCTATCTCCCAGATTGGCTGGAGGTGGCCGGGTGTGAGATCATCTGGACTAGCTCTAGAACACCGCGGGAAAAACATAGTCTTCAGGAAATTTTCCACGGTAGCGATAACCGGATACATGCAAAATGATGTTGTTTAGCGTTCAATTTCTGGAATGTTTTGCGGAGATAATGACAACCCAAACTACCCAACAGCCCTCGTTGCTTAAAATCGGCCAACTTTGAGTTGGCTGTGGCAGTGGCAGTGGATGAACCGGCTAATTCCTCTGAGTTCCGAGGGTCAGCAGTGTCGGTGGATTGACCGACAAATTCCCGAGAGGAAGGAAGGGCATTACTGGAAAGTCTCCTCGGTCCATATGTTCCCCCAATTAAGGATGTCCACGCGAAGTTAGCGAAGGCTGCTTAGTTTCGAAAATGTCTATGTTGAGACGTCGCAAAATCCAAAAACTGAAGGCCATGAGTCGAGCTCATGGGATTAGAGTTCATCAACAAATGCAGTAACTGAAGTGCAGATCGAGTGCATTTCTCGCAAAAAATGGTCACACTTTTGGTGATTTTATTCAAGTCATTGATGTATAGCTTGCATTTATCGATGCAGGCATCAAATTCAAACTAATCTTGCTCCCCAGATAGCTCTGTAAGTTAATTTTTGGGGCCCTGCAACAGAGAAGGTCACACTAGAATTCGAAAATTCTGACATAGAGTGGGGACATTGTACCCATGGAAATCGATATTATTTACGATTATTTCAACAGGAAATCCTATTTTTTTTCATTTTTTTTTTTTTTTTGTAATTGACTAGGTTTATTTGGCTAACTGGCACTTTATAAAAACTCGACTGAGTTGATGAAGTGGAGACTATTGGTAGGCCACATTAGAGGTTCGAATAAGGGGATGAACAGACCGAGCCGCTCGTAACGATTTGGAATATGCCTATGCCTCCACCGTGGTCACTGAACAAGGAGATAGTGCCCGCGAGCATGTTTGGCTTGAGCATGTTTTCCCGCGAGCATGTTTGGCTTGAGACGGGGGGGCCCAACAGCAGGGCCGTCAGCTGATGAGACATCTCTTCAACCGGAGCAAAGGAGACCACACTGACTGCGCTAAATCTCACCGTATGCCTTCAATAGACACTGCAAACATTTCACTGACGACCTCACGACTATCGGTTGTACAGTGGATTACTGGTGTGGCTGGTTATGGCATGCGTGGGCAGTGTGATCAGCCTGGTAAGCGCAGTTGGCGGCGCAGTCATGAAACCACCAGCAGCTCTAGCTTGAAATAGCGACAACTGTACGATTGCAAGCGCCTGCATTGATTGCGACGAATCAAATCATCCGCCATCCCGCAGAAACGCAAAATCTAAAATCTAAGACATACGACCGGAATTAAAGATCAAAGATCTGAGTGAAAAATGTTCATATCCTGAAAAAAATTTCATTGTTAGCTATATTTCCCTGACATAGATCATGTGAGGTCAGAAATTTCAACGTTTGAATTTCTTTACTACTAAGAAGGTATTTTCCCGAATAGTTTTAGTTACATTAATAAATGGATAAACAAATAAGCATCTGTTTACTCGCCATTGGAAGATACGCACATATACAAGGGTGATAACGCCGTAGTTTTATTGGAACTTGAAAAAATCGATTCTTCAAGACGTGAAGTTTCCTAGGATGGGAAATGTGCTCGCTGGCGCACTTTTTATATAGTATTTATAAATGACCTTTCAAATCGGGGCACTGTTTACGTCATCACTGACATGACCATTTTTATAGTTCTGCGAATTTCCAGAATGTGTTTTCTAAATTTGGCTTAAAGTAAGCTATACACCTATACAATAACAATTTGTCACCACAGATGACCTGTATAAATAACCAAAACGTAACCAGATAAAAGATATCAAAGATGTTTTTGAGAGGTTATCAATGAAAGCTAATAGGGATATAACAACAATACAAAAATATCATAAAAAGGACCTAAAAAATAACCAAGAAAATTATGTCGTGAGCTCACGAATAAATATGTATATATGTATACATATATTTATATTTATACATATATATATTTAAATATTTATATACATATACATATATATTCATATATATATATAAATATTTATA
>SDVV010037520.1:0-10829 GCA_016164225.1 Gammarus roeselii
ATACGTGTAGCAGCGTGATATCAACAATTCCAACCTACCAATGAGAAAATGAGAAGTTGTTGTTTCCCAAAGACCGAATGTTTCCAACACAATTTTTCCCCTCTTATTGGTCTCTTTGGATCACGTTGATATCATGATTCTACACCATCGGAACACGATGATATCACTATTAAACACCCATTCCGAGAGCGCATTCAAGTCCGCATATATCGATATATTTTACCTGCAATCTCGGTACGGCTGAAAAGTGTCTTATCTCCATACCAGTTTCGGTAGAAATACCAATAAATGACCGATGTAGTTAACCTACTTTTCACCAGTGCCGGGATCTCGGTTAAAAGACGTTGAAAACGGCGGACTGTAAAAATGTCTGCCCACAATACGCAAAGTAATCCGTACGCTCCAAACTCTCTCTAGGGTACACATGCATGGTCGGCCAGGCCCCTAGTAGCTGAATTGAACATTTTTCGACGACTGCCAAAGAATTTATTTTAAAAAATTTACTCGGATTGTAATGTTGTCTTAAGCTTCACATGATATTCTGAACGCGTGCCAAAGGTTGCCAAATAATACATCATATTAGGGGAAATTATTTTGGATTCTCTTTAATTAAGTGTAGTGGTGAATACATACGCTTCATTTGCCCCTACTAATGTTGTGTTCAGCACTTAGATGTAATAGCTATTGATGTATCAGTCAAATGATGTCTATGTTGAATGTTCATTACTATTAAAGTCTTACAAAAGATTGTCTTCATTTTCCCTATCAAATATAGCCAGAAAATCTGAGCTCGTTGACAAGAGATCGAACCTCCACAGTCTACTTAGAATACTTTGTCCACACCGTCTACTAAGAATACTTTGTCCACACACTCTACTTAGAATACTTTGTCCACACAGTCTACTAAGAATACTTTGTCTACACATCATCAACCAGCCATAAATATTTAAAGTGGTTTGACGATAAGATTTCATGGAAATAGATTTCTCAGTAAACATGGATTCTCCTTAACATGGTCACAATTCCAGTTTGGACTTCGGCCATCGGGACGATCCCACCCACTAGCAATTCGACGATCCCACCCACTGGCTATTATGACTATCCCTTCCACTGGCTATCACAACGATCTCATTCCGTGGTTATCACGAGATCCCACTCACTGACAATCACGATGATTCCACCCATTGGCAATCACGAGAATCCCACCCACTGACAATCACGACAATCCTATACCCGCAGGCAATCATGGCGCTCCCACCCACTGGCAATCACGACGAAAATCATGCCCATCCTGAAACACAACCAGGCCACAACTGAACCAGCCTCATTCAGATCCAGTTCTCTTCTCCAAATCTCTTGAAAAATTTGGAGACTGGTTAAGATAGTATTATTGCTCATATCTCACTTTCCTCCAAGCAACAATATTTCAAGAAACAGCCCTAGACAGCTAAACTGTTCACCAACCTCACACAGACCATCCACGAAGGCCTGGACGAATATAAGCCAGCCCCATGCATTCACCATGATATGCACCATCGACATTAGTAAAGCCTTCGACATGCAATGCACAGTTCCAGGACAAGTCCTCATAAACAAAATGCTCAACATCCACATCCATCCAAGCCACTAGAAGTGGTCTGTTAATTTCCACTCTGGAAGACACGTTTACAGTCTATAATAATAAACCATCACGAAGCCACCATTTCCTCAATGGTGTTCTTCAGGGTTGCGTTCTTTCCCGTAACTCGTCAGCGCCATCATGAACAACCTGCCCACACCACTATAACCCAACACCTACAACAGCTCATACGCGGATGACCGAACAATCAATCATCACACAACACCACACACACGTGGCCGCAGCAGCACACCTACAACAATATCTGAACTCACTTGAAGCCTGGCTACGAAACAACACAATGAATGTGTCCAGCATTCATTCATGTGTCCAGCAACATTCATCCCTTGCAATATTAACATCCTGAAACAGAAAACACCGCATCCAGTCCAGCATAACAATCCTTGGTGTAGCATATGACATAGGAATGAGTTTCAAACCATACGCAAACAACATCGGCATTAATGCCAAACCTAGACTGGACATACTCTAGGCGGCACCTACCGCAACTACCTACGGACACTTCAAAGAATTAAGTGCTACACTATTCAAACAATTCATAAGACCCGCGAAAACATTGCCTGGCCCTCCGACCTTGCTCCCACAAAAAGCAACTCCCAACAAGAAATACAGAACACGGCCTCTTTATGAAACATCATTTTTATATGAGGGGAACATTTTTTTAACACGATTGCGGTCTTGGCCCATCCCTATCATTACCTACTGAACCGACGTCAGACCCACCAAAATATCGATAGCGCAGCGGCAGCACACTTCGGCTACCTTTACACTACCATTCCCTAACGTGCCGAAAACACATCAACGCATAAGCAAATACACACACATCACATCGCAGCTCTTGCACTGGCTGATCGCAGAGACTACACGGTAGTCAGAGTCACCCACCGAAGGTGGACGTGGAAAGTTGGTGTTGCTCAGTGACAGGGATCACCTGTCGAAGCAAATCTGTGGGTACCGTACAGATCTCAAGACATACCAACATAAATTAGGAAACGTCCCCTCCAGCCTGTGCCTGAGGTGCCGAGGCTCACCCGATAGAGTTGAGCGCGTCATGACGTCGTGTCCAGTCATTGCAGCCGGAACGCGCGAACAAAATATCACGTCGGTTTGCGATCAATGTGAGCGAAATCATCATTTTTGTCAGGGGTTTGGAACTAACTAAGATAGGGCCTGCTCTGACCGTGTGATGTCCAACATGGGCATGTCGATGAGTATCCGAGCCTATGGGCTGTGTGACGACGTGGCACTTCCACCGCAGATGGAGCAGGGGCTAAGCAACAACAACAGCAGCAACATCAACGACATTAGCAGCAACAACCTGAACGACCCCACCCACTGGCAATCACGACAATCCCACGCAATGGGAAACACGACAATCCCACCCATTGTCAAATACTTTGATCACCCACTGGCAAATATGACGAAGTCTCTGTACAGTAATCATAACTATCACCTATTTTGGAAATGGTGACGTCTAGCCTTCATGGTGATCCCAGAGTTTGACAATTATGACGATCCCTTTATTTGGAAATAACTGGAAACCAAGTCTGGCTCGTCTTCTCGACGAGGTGTTCAATGTAAGTCAACAAGTGACACACCAGCTGTTATGTGTATTTATATGAGGAAGGTTTCTGAAATCCGAAACTGGCACAGGCTGTAAGGGGCGTTCCCTAGTCCATGTGCATTTTTGACTTAATATTCGGCACACGGTATTCATATTACACTTTATATTATTCAGAAAGAAGTTCCGACGTACGAAAAGGAATAATACTCAGCTTTGTTTCCTAGTGAGTTTTACGACAATATACAAGGGGGAACCATTTTCCTCGAGAAAATCACAACCGTTGTGTTTTGTTTGGTTAATACATTTGTCATGGATCCCTGAAGCAACAGCCTTGTCCAGCCAGCTGCATGTAAGAGTCCACAACTATGCAAAAAATAGCATCTATGATTTGTTACAACCTCCGAAAAGACATCTGTTACATCACCTCATATAGTGGAGTGCTGTGAGTAGCGTAAAGGGGCGTGAGAAAGCATCAAAAGAGGGATCTGGGAGAGAGGAGACGTGGCCGGGCACAGAGGTTGCCAGTGTTGGTCGTGGGAAGGAACTTAAATGCTGCTCAGCGTCCATCCAACCTAATGGGTCTGTTGCATACCTATTGTATATGTATTGTATTGATATTGTATGGATGTTATTTGGGTTATTGTATGGGCTTGATTAGATGCCTCTTCCTTATCTTATTCGCGATCAGCTCCGACTGGGTCGAGTGTGCTGTGACGCACTTTTTGATGGTATCTCTGAGATATTACCAATGTAAGTTTGACGCGTAGTTAATGTTCGTAGGTTTAGGTGCTCTCTGAGTTATAACCAATGTAAGTTTGAAGTTTAATTATTGTTCGTAGGCTTAGGTGTTTTCTCTGAGTTATAACCAATGTAAGTTTGACGCGTAATTAATGTTCGTAGGCTTAGGTGCTTTTTCTGAGACATTACCAATGTAAGGTTGACACGTAATTAATGTTCGTAGGTTTAGGTGCTTGCGTAAGATTTGGATACAAATTTCTTGTTTGCCTTTGAACCCTCGATGTTCAGGTTCCAATAGAAGTGTATTGTGAGGAGACAGTGGCATGGTGCTGAGTCGTCCACTGAGGTAGAACAGTGTATAAAATAATACATGACTCCATGAATCGGTTTACTTACACGAGTAAAACAGAAGACAGAATCATGAATCTGAATTTTAAATAATGAAAAATGGTATCTAATAGTAAATAATTACCAAAACATGGAAATAATGGTTTCAAATCAGACGCAAGGTAAGAATAATATTCCAACGAGTAGAAATACTGGTTATAATAAAAATTGAATGAAAGAATTTAGTCAAAAAGATCAATTTGATCTGCATAACGCATGCATCACTGAATAAATACACAGTATGAATAATTGAATGGTCTAATAAATTCATCATATATGTAAGAAATTGATGGAAATATGTAGGTAAATAATTGTAAAATCAAAAACAAGTTCAAGTATGTCTGACTAAATTTTGATTGCTGGATGATATTAAACAAAATGAGACATGGAAGTAGAACACAGAATGTATATGTACTCATATATTTTTAGAAATTATATTGTTTAGTATGCGGTAGTTGTATGCAGTGAAGTAGGCCACATGAACACCGATTGTGTAGAAAAAAACTCACAATAAGCGTAACATTGACTGGAGACATAAATTTGAACGAGACATTGTCACGATAAAGTTAGGAAAATTATTGTAACAGCCGATAATGACAGCATAGTGTTGAATTAAAATACATTTATTTATGTAATGCAATTTATAAAATCCTAGATGATATGCATAGATGACGCAGGATTTCCTCATAGATGTTTAAAACAATTCAATGAAGAGAACATACAATGCTCTCCTAACAAAACAATAACGGTGACACGAAGCACGTGTAATGCTGGAATAGTTGACTGTTATTTACGAAGAAAGCAATGCGTGGGTGTATGTAAATACTGACAGAAGAAACATCGCTAGATGAGATGGGGAGGGGGCCGTGTACAGACAGTCACTGAGATACCCTACCAAAATACGTTCTATAATTGCCATCAATTACAAGGAATCTAAAACATAAACAAGGATATAAAACAGAAATAAGTGGAAATCATAAGAAAATATACGAAAAAGGCATTGAATGCTTGATATTATGGAAGAACCCGAATAAATATTTACAGCGGAAAAAAGATGGGAGATACGATGGTAAATCAATTCGAATATAGAGCAAGACGGTGAAATGGTAGCGATCATGAACCAATAAGAAGAGCAATTACTCAGACCAGGACGGTCGGAGTTACTAAAATTGACATTAGAGGTACGAAACACAGGTCGAGAACTTCAACCGCTAAAACACACGTCGATTACTTCGACCGCCAGAACATACGTCGATTACTTAGACCGCTAGAACACGTCAAGCCAACGGTCCATTTTCCCACCGGTAAATTCTATAACAGTTCATCTGCCACACCTCGTACGCCCCCGAACTAATGGATTGCCAAAGTTCTTCTGGCTCTGCCACGACTTTGCGTAGCAGTCCCTTAAATGGAGAATGCAAGACATTGCTCTGTAAATTTTGTCAAGCGTCAAAGGAAACCAAACAACTGAAAGCACAAATCAGTCACGCTTACGATGGCTTATAAGAAACAGAGACAGTCTTACCCAATAGCGTATCCATAACAGAGACAGTCAACACGGATACCCGATTGCTAGCTGTTGAATTAAAATTGGAAAACGTGCTGATTTTTTTTCACGAATTTCAAGATCTGATAAGCAGTGAATTAGCAGCAGTCAAAGAAACTGTCGAGGCTACCCAAAATCAAGTGAAAGAACTCCAAGTGCTTGGAGACTCCGAATTCGCCAAAAAGCTTTCAGCTCTAGACGCTGCGACACGTATTAAACCGATAGAAAACTCAAAGATAGCGAGGCACTGTACACAACTGTAGTTAGTAGGAGGCAGCCACGCTGTGACAATGCAACACACGTTGGATCACAATCTCACCACTTGCGACCCAATACACGTAACCGATTTGATGTATTGCCCGATGAAATGGACTCCCAGAATGCAAAGGAACTTATTGTGATTGGTGATTCCAGTGTCACCTCCTTCAAATCAAATCAGCGAAAAGGAAAAATTCAACTGAAAATACTCGGCAAAGCTGATTTAAAAATTGACGAGTTCAAAGACATAATCGCAAAGGAAAGGATACATTCATGCAAGCGAATTATCATACAAGTCAGAGTTAAAGATGTGTCGCAGGCGGAACGACATGAAAATGGTATGAAACCATGCTAAACAACATCAAACCTTCACACGCGAACCTCCATGTCACTGGCATCTTGCCCCATCCAAACCAAAGTAGATACAAGTTAAGCAAGATGATTTTACTTAACAATCGCCTAGCAACTTTCTGCGAAGCCCAGAAAATCTCTTTCTCGGATAATTGGGATACGATGATCGACACAAATTACTACAACTTTAATAGAATCACCAACAAGGCTTGCATTAACACGTATGGACTTGATACCATCGAAAACATCCTTAAAAACATCACACTGGACTTGTCAACGAAAATAAGTAAAAAAACGGAAACAATATCATACCAACAACTCCGCCAGCAGTGCCCGACGAAACGACACAGTGACCTTCGCCCGTTTCAATACGAGATACACAACAAATACAAGTGCCCTTCAAACACCACCACAGGCCCTAGCAAAAAAGTTCATGTCATCAATACAGTCCGAGTTAGAAGCAGTAGTCGCAGCTCCACTAGTACAACCCGTGTATTCGAAAACGAAAGTCTTGGCTCAGACACAAGACCTCAGAGTAGAAGTAAAATAAGTCAAGCAAATCAAGTCAATGTGACTAACGGTACTCTCAAATGTTACTACGTGAACGCTAGAAGTCTCAGAGACAAAATCGAAGAATTAGGTATCCTTGCAATGAATGAAAGTATCGACATAATAGCAATCATGAAATCGTGGATGAAATTGAGCACCAGGCATTACGTGGGCGAATTTACTCTTCCCGGTTACTCACTATTTCACAGAGATAGACAAGGCCGAGAGGGCGGAGGAGTGCTGTTTCTCGTGAAAAACACTCATCAAATATTAAAAGTCGACATTCCAAACAGCAGACACGACATAGTATCAATCCAAGTAGTCGGTAAACATGTAAAATTCCAAATCACTCTCGTCTATCGCCCCCCTAGAAGCAAGTTCGCAGATGATATCGATCTTTACAACACCCTAGTCGATGTTGTCACAACACAACACAGTATTGTGCTTGGCAACTTCAATATCCCCAACATTGATTGAGAATCAAACGAATGCACTGCCACCGGCCAACATCTGATTGATTTTGCAGACGAAAAGTTCATGACCCAAATTGTGAAGACACCTACAAGAGGTAGCAACATTCTTGATCTCCTATTTAGTGCAAGCAACTCCCATGTCACGAACGTCGAAGTAAGCGAACCACTCAGAACTAGTGACTACAACTGTATCCGGTTTGTTGATAGAGCTCGAGTTGAAAACATCAACAGAAAAGGCGAAAAAGTCCCTAACTTCAGATTAGCTAATTATGATGACCTAAGAGAGTCAACGGTGTCAGCAAATATAACCCTCGGACAATATGTCAATCAATCGCTTGACTATTTCTTGACTGCACTTAAAAATATCGAACATGAGCATATCCCGCGCAAAAACAGGCGAACAGCAGTCTATCAGCCCATGTACTGGTAAGGAGAATTGCAGCACCTTCAATCACGTGTAGCCCCCCTCTTACGTTAATACTTATTTACGACTGAGGGCCACACTAATTTGAGTTCGGTCAGCCAGGTGAGGTCTACGGCGATAGCCTGTACTGACACTCACCCTTTTACTCACTCTGGAATAGCTGAACGGATCGATTAGGGTATGTAAGAAACTTTCACAATTCCATTTTCTATTTTCCACCAACAAAAGTTATGTGTGTTGGGAGGGGCAGAAAAAAAAACTGTAAGGTTAAGGTTAATCTATATTTAGCAAAACGAATTGTTTTAGAACGAGATGAGCCTCCTCTACACGCACACACTTTCACACATCATGTCGACTGCACGCCGCACATAAGTAACTACCGCTACAACGTAGTCGGGCCTAAAATAAACCTGCACCCTAGAATCAAAATGTGGCATGGATGCCAACAACTAAAACACATACGGGCACGTATGTCAACAATTATATTAACAGGCACGTATGCCTAATACTAACTAACAGGCACGTATGCCAACAATGGATAACCAGGCACGTACGCCATCAATTATATTAACAGGCACGTATGCCAACAATTATATTAACAGGCACGGATGCCAACAATTATATTAACAGGCACGTATGCCAACAATTATATTAACAAGCACGTATGCCAACAATGGATAACCAGGCACGTATGCCACCAAATATATTAACAGGCACGTATGCCAACAATTATATTAACAGGCACGTATGCCAAGAAATATATCAACAGGCACGTATGCCAACAATTATATCAACAGGCACGTATGCCAACAATTATATTAACAGGCATGTATGCCAACAACTATATTAACAGGCACGTATGCCAACAATTATATTAACAGGCACGTATGCCAACAATTAATAACCAGGCACGTATGCCAACAATTATATTAATAGGCACGTATGCCAACAATTATATCAACAGGCACGTATGCCAACAATTATATTAACAGGCATGTATGCCAACAATTATATTAACAGGCACGTATGCCAACAATGGATAACCAGGCACGTATGCCACCAATTATATTAACAGGCACGTATGCCAACAATTATATTAACAGGCACGTATGCCAACAATTAATAACCAGGCACGTATGCCACCAATTATATTAACAGGCACGTATGCCACCAATTATATTAACAGGCACGTATGCCAACAATTATATTAACAGGCATGTCCAACGCTGTCTATCAGCGGCCTCTTCCTAGTTGAGTTTCTATGTTGTCGCTGGAGTATTTCAAGTAAAGTGAGGGCCAGCCCTCGCTGACGGTACTTCACGCTAACCGGGGAGTAGACGGGCCCTGGCCCTGGTCCTTGGAGATGATGTCGGGCAGCCTCCCTTGCGCCTGGACGGCGCGCGGAGAAAATCGGCCTGGGTCGATGACGATCGTCGAAGGCAACCCCAATGATGGTCTTAGACGCGCTATTTGATAAAACGACCACCGAACGGTCTTAGTCTCCGTGTCTAAAGCTGTAGAGCAGAACGCCTATAATTCACATGGATTTCTAGTGAGGTAGCCTTCGGTTATGGCTTTGTGTGTTGAAAAACTAAAGTTTGCCCTCCTTAACACTTCGAGTTATGGCTTCATGTGCTGAAAACACTAAATCAGCTCTATTTAACACTTGGAGGTTTCGGGCAACGGCAAGGAGGGTGGCTTAGTTGGTGGCCACTGGACGAGAAACTCTATGCTTCACATCGAGCAGCTAACTTTGAACCAACCTTTGTCACTCGTGACCAGTACCTTTTATGGTGCTCTATAATGACGTCATCGCCCACCATGTGCCTGGGGCTAGGCGGGGCCCCAACGTCGCAGTTCCCTTGAGTATAAAAAAAGAAACCTCTGCCGGTTTGCACTGGTGGCATGTTGCTAAGAGACCTCTAAACTGTGTAGGCGTAACGAAACGGCTTCGCGCCGGCATCACGACCGTGCCCATCATGTCACGCCTAGAACAATCAGGAGCATTTCCTTTGCCATGCGAGGCCCCTTGATAGCTATCGATGTGGCATAGCCAGCCTGCTTTGTTATTGCCAGGAGCAGCGCTGACCTCGCAACCCGGCTGGTATGGCGCCTTGAGCTCGGACGTGTTGTGTTGTTGTTTACTGCAACAATGGTCTTGCCACCTCAGCGGCTCCTACTGAGCCGAGCGACCTGTTGGTTGCCTAGTAGTAGTTAGTTTAGCACCAAGAACGGCATTCTAGAGTCATTTTGGTGGGCGGGGGGTAGGACGCGATGCATGCAACCTTGACTCAAAGAGCGTACGGGGGTGCGCGCAGAAACGGGGGAGGGCGGGGGGCGTAGGATACCGGAACTGTTTTTTCCGAGGCCAGCTAACGGACGGGGGAGACGGAAGGGGAGGGGGACGGAAGGGTAACGGAAGGGGAAACGGCGGGATGGAAGCAGGCTTGCGCCCTTGATTGGCATGGTTTATGTTTTGAACACTTCAATTTGTACTGTATTTTGATATTCATTGTATTTATATATATATATGTTTTTTCTTCTTTAGATGGTTGTAGTGGAGTTTAATTGGTCACTAACTGTTGCTCGTTATATATTTTTATTCGGGTCTGGTAGGATTAGTATTATTCCAAATTTCTTATGGGGCGAGCCGTAGGGATCCCCTAGGCAAAAAGTTGGATGCGCTCTTGGAAATTTTAGGTGAGTTTGCTCTCGCCTGTTCCATGTCTTATAAATTTGTTTCCATGTCACGTCTGTTACGTTGTGAGTGTATGTATCGTTATATATTTTATGTATGGATTATATTTCTATATTTTTTCTGTGAACATATACGTGTGTTTTCTTATCTAATTGTGGTATAATTGACTCAATCGATGCTTGAATGGTGGCTTCGTAGTGGT
>SDVV010037521.1:0-10829 GCA_016164225.1 Gammarus roeselii
ACGTGTCCCAGTGTGATTCTTTATGTCAGCCAATAAGTTAACACCTCTGGGTGTGCTGGTTTAGGGTTCCAGCATTTAAACGTCCCCTGGGCTAGACATGAGATTCATGCTGGCTTATGGGTGGGGAAGTGCTGCCCAAATTTCTGTGAAATTAATGGAACTAAGCCTGTATCCGGAATTTTGTTAACTTTCTTTAGCAGGGTATGGCTGCACTCTCCCTATAGTTGATGCTGGTTCCCATCTATCCTCAGTTTATTATTTTTTCTAATTACAGTTGTACTTACGTTTTCCTGATATCCAGCCACCCATGCACCTCAGCCTGTAACCTCAGCCTGTAACCTCAGCCTGTAACCTCAAACTGTAACCTCACTTTGTAACCTCAGTCAGTAACCTCAGTTAGTAACCTCAGTAACCTACGTTTTTGACTACTTAATTAAATTGTTATTTACCAAGCTCAATCCACTGTATTAGCTAAAGCAAACGTTCACCAATAAAGTTCAGTTCTGGCTTGGTTTTTCATGCCCCATGTTACCTGAAGTCTGTTTTACCTAAGTGGACAACGAGTTTGTCCCACCCGCGTATGTAACCGCGCCACCTGTTACAATGCCTCTTTGGGGAGGGGCCTAGAAGGTGAGTGTTCCCCTTATTGGAGGGTCACTTCATACACATAAACAAGGCCCTCCCATACTATTTCAGGGCGCAGACCTGAGGATAGATCTCCTATCATTCCATTAGCTGGTCCATCGGGTGGAGGTAACCCCGACTTCAGATGCGATTAGCACTCAGTATCTCATATTTATAGGCGTGTGATATTGCCTTTCAGCGTTAATATCTGTTGTGTGTGTGGCCCCCCCTTAAGTTGTTACTTAACTGTAATTACTCAGTATTTATATCCCGTGTTTTGTATCTCCCTACAGGCTAGGTCTTCACCTTCTTTGCCTTTGCGTTGCCTTTTTGTTTTACGCTTTACACTTAAACTACATTTCTTTTTGCTGTTTATTAACACTTTTGTTCCGTTGTGTCCCTTATATTACAATCAATGTTTAGTGCTATAGGACGTGTTCAACTGTTGACATGTTACTTGTTTTATTCAAAATAGTAGTATAAAACCTCTGTTTAATCATTTGTACCTTGCATTTATACCTGATCATATAAACATAAAAGGTTTCACATAACTGTCTGATAGACTTACATGGGCCTCTTGCTGGAGATTCGCCTCGGGTACCATGGTCTGTGAGGCCTAACCACGGGTTGAAGGTGAGGAGAGCAAATGCATGGGATGAGTACAAGATTTCAAGAAGGAGGTTTGGCAGAAATGATCAAAATACTTTGGAGTTGGACTTCTGTGTGCTGCAAGAGTTTGGAAAAGATTATTGTTTCCTGTCTGGTCGAGTTTCTAGAGAGGTTTGAGATTCTTTCCCCTCACCAGTTTGGATTCTGGAAATTTCAGTCTAATGGGGATCAGCTTCTCTTGGCTTATTCAGATGTTTCAGACTGGGTGAATGATGGCTTTGTTGTGGATGTTGTGCTGCCCAATTTTTCAAAGGCATTCGATGTGGCTTCTCATGATGTGTTGATTCACAAGCTGAGGAAGGTGGGAGTTGGGCTAGTTTTGCTTGGCTGGATTCGTTTGTTATTGGCCGGTCGTTCTTTGAGGGTTGCTGTTGGTGGGTGTTGTAGTGAGTTGAGAGAGGTGGTTAGTGGTGTGCCGCAGGGTTCTGTGCTGGGCCCTGTGCAATTTCTGATCTACATTAATTACATCACAAATGGAGTGCTGTGTTCTTTTAAAGCATTTCCTGACAACAACAACTTCTACCTTCAGTACAAGAGGGTGAAGGAGTCTGCAGTTGCTGGTGTGTCATATCTGTAGTCGGATTTAGACAGAGTTATTGCAGTTGCTTCATCTGGAACTTGAGGCTGAAATCAGAGAAGTGTGTGGTGTTGAGGTTTACTTGTGGGTTTGCTGAGTGGACTGATGAGATTCGGCTGGCTCTATACTATTTCAGTGGGATTCTATCAAAGTTTGTTCGAATCCACAGGACCTTGGTGTGGTGGTTGATGTAAAACTGAAATTCCACTATCATGTCAGAGAGGTGGTGGGTAAGGCTTCAGAATTTCCCAATAGCCTGCTGAGATCCACCGTTCGCCATAGTCCTCACTTCATGGTGTCCCTCTTTGTGATGCACATCAGGCCTATCGTGGATTATTTTTCGTCTGTGTGGAAAGTGGGTTTTCTTGGGGATTTGAGATTGCTTGAGTCTGTGCAGAGGAGACGGACAAGAAGTGTGGATGGTCTGGTAGAGTTGGATTACTTTTCCAGAATGAAGCAACTTGGCTTATTTTCTATAAAAGGAAAGTTTCTCAGGGTGGACCTTATTAAATACTGGAGGATCATCTGCAGGTTGGATAGTGGCGCCAACCTTGGGGGTATTTTTCGGAGAGCTCCTGCTGCGAGAACACGAGGCCATCCCTATGATCTTCTAGTGCCGGCTTTTAATACAGACATCAAGAGGAGATTCTTTGGAGCACAATGTGTTTAGTTATGGAACAGCCTTCTAAGTTTGTGGTGGTGGAGTCAGATTCCCTGGCTGCATTCAAGAGGTTGCTTGTTGAGTTTCTGGGTGATGTTCTGTTTGAGTTTGTTTAAGTTGGGGGAGGTTCATCTGTAACATGTTGGTATCCAAGCTTTGGATCTACCTGCTGGATGTGCCACCTTTCCCCCTCCCCCCCCGTTCTTTTTTCTAATATAAATGTTTATATTGCTGTGATGATGGAGTGGTGGGTGTGTGTATGTGTGTGGCTGTGTGAGTGAGCATGTGTCTTTGTGGGAGGGTATGTGGGTGAGTGTGTGGGTGTCTAACTGGATGTGTTGCTTCTTCATATGCTTCTTTGTTGTACAGTGTGCTGTTCTATAATTTATTTGATTATTTTTGTGTCATTCATTCAGATGGTTCATGTGATAGCTAATGGTGCGCACTAATTCCAGTTCCTATACCTGTGTTAATACAGCTGTTCTCAATGATATACTAGCCTCCCCCGGCTCTGCTGCTCCTCACTTGCTTGTAGAGCTGCTGGAGGGGGCTGCAAAGGCACGAGACAAAGGTAAGAGACTAGCTATCTTTCTTGATCTCAACCGTCAGTTTTCAAATCATGCTTTGTTCAGCCGATCTCAGCACAAGGAGTACCTTATGCAATGGTATAGTGACTCCCCAAAGCTGTTCCATGCTTACATTTGAAGGAAAAAGAAAGGTTGTCTTGGCGTTGGACCACTTTGTAATGCAGGTGGATAGCTGGTTTCCGATCCACTGGAGATGGCTGAGCTATCATCCGCTTCCTCTGATGTGTATAGAGAGGATGTTCCTCCCAATCCTGCTCCTTTCCAGTTATTTGATGGCAAAATGAGCAAGTTTGCCATAAGGTCTCAGAATGTCCACGATGTTCTGGAGGGGCTCAGTATTACTTCAGCAATAGGTATGGATGGACTCCAAGATAAGTTGCAAAAGGAGGGTGCTGTGCAATTGACACAGCTTCTTTTAAAAACTTTTATCCTTTCTCTGCAATGTAGAGTGCTCCCTGATGCATGGAAGAGTTCATTGGTGATTCCCACATTTAAAAGTAAATCTAGATATGATCCCCTCAACTATCGTCCAGTAAGCTTTACCTCTGTTTGCTGCAAATCGATGGAGAAGATTGTTGCTGCTGAGCTGGTGGATTATTCTGAGTCTTACCAGCTTCTTTCCTTTGGACAGTTTGGATTTAGGAAGGCTAGATCAACAGAGGATCCGATGTTGCTGGTCTATTTGGATGGAGTCAAGTCTGTTGATGCTGGTTTGGTGGTGGATATAGCCATGCTTGATTTTTCAAAGGCATTTGATGTTGTTCCCCATCCCATTTTGCTTCTAAAGTTGCATTCACTTGGAGTTTCTGGGGTTTTGTTGAGGTGGATTGGTAGTTTTCTCCATTCTCGAATTATGTGTGTTGGCAATGATGGAGTGAATAGTGAGCAGAGGGATGTTCTGAGTGTGGTTCCACAGGGTTAAGTCTTGGGTCCAGTCCTCTATCTCATAATGTTAATTTTTCTATGGATGGCCTTTTATCTAAGTTTGGCACTGTTGCTGATGTTTATAAAATTTATTTGCCTTTTCATCATCATGTGTCATTTCAATGTTGGTGGTGTGTCTGCGTTGCAGGGAGACCTTGACAAAATATTCCAGACTGTATCTTCATGGAATTTGTTATTGAACCCTAGCAAGTGTGTTGTTTTACCTTTCAGAAGACATTTTGCTGGCTGGATTGGTCCAGGTGCAGAGGCTGATTACACTCTTGGGGGTGCTCGTTTGGATTATTTCCAAGTTCATCGCAATTTGGGAGTTCATGTGGATGTTGGTCTTCAGTTTCATGGCCATGTCAGAGGAGTTGTGAGACGAGCTGCTGATCTTTGTAGTGATTTGCTTAGGTTGACAGTTAATAGGAGCCCAAATTTTATGGTCAGACTCTTTGTGGCACATGTCAGGCTCATTCATGATTACTGCTCCTGTGAGTGGAATCTTGATCATGTCTGGAATGTGAAGTTGCTTGAGTCTGTTCAGAGGAGGTGGACCAAACAGGTGCATGGTCTGTCTGAGATGTCTTATCACGCACCTTTATCTATGGTTGATGACTATAAATTAGTTCTCAATCAATAGCAGGTTACTGAGAAGCAACCTCATGAAGTATTGGAGAATTCTATGATGTGACATAATGGGTTTTAATTTGTACATTCTGTTCCAAAGGTTGCTGGATGGTTGGATGCGGGGACATCAGCACAAACTCTTTATGTCTTGCTGCTCTGTGGATGAGGCAAGGAGGTTTTCTAATGTTCAATGCATTATGATATGGAATGAGCTGCCTGCTGCTGTTGTCGCGTCTGCTACTATTTCTGCTTTCAAGGCAGGGCTGGCCGAGTTTCTGGGGAATAGGTTGTTTGAGTGATAGGGTCTTGCATTCCCAGTCGTATGGCAAGCCTGTTGTGTGGCTCATCCTGTGGTTTGTTTCAATTATTTTGTATATGTGTATGTATTTCTTTTCATGTTTTTTTGCAGGGTTGTAGTTGTGCTATGGGTTCTCATGCAAGTGGCTTTGTGTTTGTTCTCTGGAAGCCAATGGTGCGCATCCCTTCCAGCATCTTCCTGATATTGTTCTGCGGAGCCTTTGTAGGTGCTGAGCGCATTGTTGTGGTGGCCTTTCCTGGCTCAGCGCACCTGACGACTGGGTATGCTGAGCCCTCAGGGGGGCTGCAAAGGTTAGAATCAAAGATAAGAAAAACAAAGCATTTATTATTTTGTCATAGTGCTCCAGCAGTTGGGTCAATGTGCTCCTATTACTTCTGAAACCTTGTTGCTTGGAGTTGAACCATTATTTTTTTTCAAGAAAATTCAGTATTTGTCCTTCCATTACTCTTTCAAATATTTTGACTACATGTGATGTCAAAGAAATTGGTCTGTAATTTAATGGGCTTGTGAGGCTACCTCTATTTGCTAGGGGGAAGACAACAGCATTTTTCATGGTCTGTGGGATATCAGAAGTGTCAAAAGACTTTTGCCACAACATTTGTAGGGTCTTGACAGTACCCGTTTGCATTATTTCAATAGAACAGCTGGGATGTCATCTGGTCCAATGCACTATTGCTACCTATGTCATCAATAGCTTTTGTAATATTGGAGATGTCAATGTTAAGATCAGTCAATGAGAATTCAGAGGCAATTTCAGGATTTGTGTTAGTAAGCATTGGAATACTAAATACCCGTCTATAATTCTCACTTAACTTGCTCATTGCTTTATTTTGAACTTCCAGTTGACTGGATTCATCAATTAATGGGCAAATTTAAGTTTTAGAGGTTGAAAATTTGACTGCATAAGCAAAGAAAAATTAAGATTTTGACTAATTTTTTTCAATAGCTTTTTTTTTTCATTTTTCTCCTCTCTCTTGATCACCTGAACCTTTTATCCACTTTTCAATCAAGATGGTGGCTTCTTGTTTCATGCATCTAAAAGGATTCACTTTGTTGCAAAGTTTGTTATGTTTATTGCTCACTTTTTCATAAGCAATTTCCTTTCTGAATAATACTTCCTTCTCTTGGGAATTTTTATTTTTATTGGCACACGTTGTACACACACCTGCAACAGTGTATCATCAAAGTTATTATTGCTTCCTCCACACTGTTTGCCTGATCAATGAGTTGTTTCCAATCAATATTGGACAAAGATTTGTGTATATTTACCCAATTTATATCCCCTATATTCAATCATGTTGCAGCAGGTGTGGCTTGTGAGTGGAAGGCCTTAGCTGACAACTTTAAACTTTATTTAAGTTCCCCCACCCCTGATGTACAAGCAATTTGCCTGAGTGTGTCTTCCTTGCAATGGGATCTGAATTTGGTGCAGTCTGTGTTGTTGTCATGGAATCTCTTGTTGAACATTGACATGTGTCTTTATGCGTTTCTACAGGGGCCGTCTTGAATTGGAGCAGATTGATGATAGAATTGCTGATAATTTGAATGATGTGGTACTTGAGCTTGTTGATTCCTTCAGGGACTTGGGAGTGCTTGTTGACTCAAGGCTGCGGTTCCATTTCCACTCTGGCAACCAGTCTGCTCTGCTCTAGTGTCAATAGGAGTTCTGTTTTCATGATCCCTTTGTTTATTTCTCATATAAGACCCATCATGGACTACTACTCATGTGTGTGGAATGTGGGATATTTGGGGATCTGAGATTGTTGGAGTCTGTGCAGAGGAGGTGGACCAGGGAGATTGATGGGCTGGGTGGAGTAGACTATGGTGAGCAGTTCACAGCAATACAGTTGCTTTCTGTGAGGGGGAGGTTGTTGCGTTCAGATCATGTGAAGTGTTGGAAGATTTTTCATTGTTCGGTTGATTCAGGTTTGTCTGATCTGTTTTAGAAAGCTCCAGATGTTGGTACACATGGGCATTGTTTCAAGCTGGTGGTTCCTGTATGTCAGACCGACTATAAACCCAGATTCTTTTTTATGACTGTAGTAGTGTGAACCCTACTCCTTTGTTTATGCATTGCTTTTATTCAGTCAGCCTGTAGTAACAAATTTCATTTCTATCATTCCTTGGTTCAACCAAGTTGAAGCCATTCCCTATCCTGGACATACTAATTTAAACTTTTATCATTTACCATCTTAATTCTGCAATTCCGTTGTTTTGCTAAATCCTTGCATTTCCTGTCCCTCAGCTTGCTTAATTATGCATTAATAATGTTTTGCTTTGTCCTCCCTAATTGTTTTTTTCTGTTCCTCTCCTTACTTTGATATATTTTTTATAAATACAATTCATGCATTCTGGTTAAACAGGATTAAAAATGCGCCTCTTCATATATTCATTGTTGTTGAGAAGATTGGCCAGCTGCCACTAAATCTAACCTGTGAGATGCTCGTGGATTGGCCGTTGACTACCTTTTCCTGTGTATGCTCTGTGGTGGTGTAGGTGAGTAGCCTGCATACATGTTGATCACCTCACCAGGATCGTTGCGCATTTCAGGGGTATTTCAGGGGGTACCTGATGTAACGGTGCATATGAAGTTACTTATTGTCACTACTGAATCTTATTGTTGTCTCAATTTTATACAGTGAAATTTATCACATGTTCATCAGTTAGTTCATGAAATTATGTAATGTCTCCATTGCGGTAGGATTGCGGTTCCGCTATCTTGAGAGTTTAAGGAAGGCACACTTGTTTGTTCATTTTTATTGCATCTGTGACACCTGTTATGTGGTTCCCTAAATACTGTCTAATTGTTCTAACATTTAAAGTTCACTGTTATTACCTAATCATTCAATATCAATAAAATATGGAAACATAATTACCACTGATGGAGCAACAATTCAATGTTGTCACAGTCCAATAACATTAACCTTATGTTTTAAATGCAAGACTGTGTAGCTCTGCATGTGTAACTTCACCACGCAGCCTGTGATGTGCCCGACAGCGTTCAGCATGTGCACCCTAATTGTAGCGCCTTGTCACTCATTTGCAGCGCCTACCTGCTCCGCCAGAGGCTGGGATTGTTGTTCCCCTGCAGTCCCTTGTGCCATCCTGGACGATAGTACAGGAGTTGGTTTGAGGCCTGGGGTTGGCAAAACATTGCGATTGTTTTGGGTTGAACTGTGTCAGATGGATTCTTGAATGTATATAGTTTTGATCTTTGTTTATGAGAGGCAATACCACTTAGCTAGGTACCTCTTTTTGATTGTCGTTTTTCAGTATCAACTTGGATGCATTTTAAGCTGCTTTACAATGCCCTTCTTTAAAATATTGATTGTGCAACATTTCCAATTAATTACGTGTGTTTTGCTTTAGTCATTGGTTACCAACCCTCAGTCTTCCAGTCCCTTTTTGCTTACCCTTTATGAGTTACATCAATAACTTTTGCTCTAAATGTTATTAGTTATCCCTTGGTTAATACCTCTTAGTTAATCCATCTCATTATTTAACCTGCAAATCCGTTGCCATGTTTGCTTTGATTCGGCTCTAATTTGTTTATATATCTCTTCTGTAGCACTGGCCTGGAGATCCTGCCATGTCATGGATCTTGGTTCTGGCCCACCTGTCTCTAGTCCAGACCAGGTAATTGTTAGGTTTTACATTGTTTTTCTTCCCTCAAAAGTTCAGTTGTACCTGGAAGTTTAGTTTTACTGAATCATTGTGAAGTTCTGTGCAGTATATGTCTGATTGTTGAATGGGCGCCAGTGTGAGAGGTTTCACTTGAGGTTTGACTGGTACAAAATGTTGTAGATGATATAGGTCAAGAGTTTTAGGTAGGTAATAATTTAGGTGATATGGTGTAAGAGAGTTGAATGGCAGAACTTATTCAGTTGATTCTTGGGCTAGATTTCCTGGCACACTATTTTTCTCCATTTTGGTTATTCTCTTGAATCAATATTCTTGAGTTGTTTGTGAGATTTTGCATAAATATTATTTTGATATTCTCTTGACTAAGGAGCTGTATTGATATTGTCCTGAAAAGGTTGATGAGGTTAATGACAGACAGAACCGGTTGATGGCGCGATATTCCTCCTGCTATTTGAGGGTGTTCATGGGTTGACTGGGGTTAGCTATTTTGGTGTCACTGATTGTTCACCATAATTTTGACTACTTAATGAATTAATGCATCTGAGTACCTGGTAGAGGTTTACAGAGCCCTGATCTAGTCTACCTGAAAGGTTATTCAGTGTTACCCTACAATAATTATTAAAGCATCACATCCTACTTTAGTGTGTTCAATTTATTTTAGCATCATTATAATAAATAATTCATGTGACTGCTGATGATCAAACTATGCATTTGGAGCAGTATTTTAATTACTATTCAAGTGGCTTCATTTCTACCATGGCATGGTCTTAACTGTGATGATTCTGTGCTGTTCATTAACTGTCATAACCGCAACTGTATGATTATTTTTCCCCAACTGTGATGAATGAATTCTAATTGAGGGGTTACTTCTTAATTGTTTAGATGCAAGTTTTAAGCAGTATGCTGCTTTTATGTACATAGTGTATATATGTTTCCTGTGTTAATAGTGTATCTCACCTTTGCTGCTCCCCACAGCCCTAACAGCCCCGCCAACAGGGCACGCAGGCATGGGAGGCAGTACACCTCAAGGCGCCAGCAATCAAAATGAACAGCACGGTACAAGACCTGCGGTAGGTTGCTGGTCGGAATGCGCTCAATAGGTCCAATGAAAACAAACAATGAAGACAGTCAACAACTGCACACAACTGTTGGCAACACAAACAAAGCCACAATATCACATCAAATTGAGCTACTACATACAAATCAGGATGCCAGACATGCTGCCTCAACAGATAGGGCAAGTTGTCCCTGCCCAGATGAGCCATGTTTTCATGTATCATTGAAGTCATCTCAACAAGGAGACTATGCAGTACCACCACCACATGTTGAGCTGGTCTTCTGGCAAAGAGAACATTGTCATGGACCAAAAATCCATCCCTGTTAAATTTAAAAGGTTCCAAGTTTGGAGCCACTCCACCGCAGGGACATTAGTACTGACAACACAATGAAGCTCCAACAGAAGAGGATCTGACAGTTGCTTCTGTGAGATTGATTCCCACTCCAACATTGGTGTTGATACAATCAGGGCATCCTGGGTGTCCACAGTGGTAGCCACAGAGGGTTGGTGTTGAGATCCACAATCTTCACCATCCTCAGAGGGCGAGACAGCAGTCATCAAGCACATCATCTTGACTTTTCCAGATTGATTCTTCAGAACTTGAGAGCAGGTCTTTGAAGTGCCATTAATAACAAGACCATGAACCATTAAAAAATCAATTCCCAGCAAACAACAGTTTGGGATCAAATGTATCATAAAACTGAAATTCCACCATCATGTCAGAGAGGTGGTGGGTAAGGCTTCCGGATTGGCCAGCAGCCTGCTGAGATCCACAGTTTGTCGTAGTCCTCACTTCATGGTGTCCCTCTTTGTGATGCACATCAGACCTCTCATGGATTATTGTTCGTCAGTGTGGAATGTGGGTTTCCTTGGGGATTTGAGATTGCTTGAGTCTGTGCAGAGGAGATGGACAAGAAATGTGGATGGTCTTGCTGAGTTGGATTACTTTTCCAGGCTGAAGCAACTTGGCTTATTTTCTATAAAAGGGAGGTTTCTCAGGGCGGACCTCATTAAATACTGGAGGATCATCTGCAGGTTGGATGGTGGCGTCGACTTTGGGGGTATTTTTCGGAGAGCTCCTGATGCAAGAACTCGGGGCCATCCCTATAAGCTTTTGATGCCGGCTTGTAATACGGACA
>SDVV010037522.1:0-10829 GCA_016164225.1 Gammarus roeselii
CCTGCCTGCCTGCCTGCCTGCCTGCCTGCCTGCCTGCCTGCCTGCCTGCCTGCCTGCCTGCCTGCCTGCCTGCCTGCCTGCCTGCCTGCCTGCCTGCCTGCCTGCCTGCCTGCCTGCCTGCCTGCCTGCCAGCCTGCCTGCCTGCCTGCCTGCCTGCCGGCCTGCCTGCCTGCCTGCCTGCCTGCCTGCCTGCCTGCCTGCCTGCCTGCCTTCCTGCGGTTGAGTGTGGCGTTACTCAGTAAATGTGAATTTGTGTGGCGTCACTCAGATGTAGTTAAGGTTGGCGTCACTCAGTAACTGGGGTTGAGTGTGGCGTCACTCAGTAGATATGGTTATGTGTGACGTCACTAAGTAGTTGTGGTTCAATGGGACGTCGCTGAGCAGTTGTGGTTGAGTGTGGCGTCACTCAGAGGATGTGGTTATGTGTGATGTCACTCAGTAGTTGTGGTTGAGTGGGACGGCGTTCAGCAGTTGTGTTTGAGCATGGCGTCATTCAGATGTGCTCAAGTTCGGCGTCACTCAGAAATTGTCTATAATTGTTGTTGAGTGTGGCGTCACTCAGTAATCGTGGTTGAGTGTTGCGTCAAACAGTTGTGGTCGAGTTTGACGTTACTCAGTACTTGTCTATAATTGTGGTTGAGTGGGGCGTCACTCAGAAGTCGTGCTTGAATTTGGCGTCGCACTGTTGTGGCTGAGTGTTGCGGAACTCCGTAATTGTGCTTGAGTGTGGCGTCACTAAGATGTGGTCGAGTTTGGCGTCACTCTGTAGTTGTCTATGATTGTGGTTGAGTGTGCCGTCACTCATTATTCGTGGTTGTGTGTGGCGTCACACAGTTGTGGTTGAATGTGGCGTCTCTCAGTAATTGTCTATAGATGTGGTTGAGTGTGGCGTCACTCAGTAGTCGTGGTTGAGTGTGGCGTCAAACAGTTGTGGTCGAGTTTGACGTCACTCAGTAATTGTCTATAATTATGGTTGAGTGTGACGTCACTCAATAGTTATGGTTGAGTGTGACGTCATTCAGTAGTTGTGATTGAGTGTGGCGTCACACAATAACAACACTCATTAGTTGTTCTTGATTGTGGCGTCACACTTCAGTTGCAGTTGAGTGTGGCGTCACTCAGTAGTTGTGGTTGAGTTTGGCATCGATTAGTTCTTGTTGTTGAGTGTGGCGTCACTCAGTTGTAGTTGAGAGCGACGTCACTTAATTGTAGTTGAGTGTGACGTCACTCAGTTGTGGTTGAGTGTGGCGTTACTGAATAGTTGTGGTTAAATGTGGCGTCACTCATGAGTTGTGGTTGAGTGTGGCGTCACTCAGTAGATGTGGTAAAGTGTGACGTCACTAAGTAGTTGTGATTTAATATGTCGTCACTCAGTAGTTGTGGTGTAGTGTGGCGTCAGTCAGTTGTAGTTGAGCGTGACGTCACTCAGTTGTAGTTGAGTGTCGCGTCACTGATTGTTATGGTTAAGTGTGACGTCACTCAGTAGATGTGGTTGAGTGTGGCGTCACTCGGTAGTTGTGGTTGAGTGTGGCTTCACTCAATAGTTTTGGTTGAGTGTGACGTCACTCAGTAGTTGTGCTTGAGTTTTGCCCCACTTAGTGGTTATGGTTGAGTGTGGCGTCACTCAGTAGTTGTGGCTGAGCGTGGCGTCATTCAGTAGTTGTGGTTGAGTGAGACGTCACTCAGTAGTTGTGGTTGAATGTTTCAACACTCAGTCGATTTGGTTGGGTGTAGCGTCACTCAGTAGTTGCGAATGAGTGTGGCGTCGCGCAGTAGTTATGGTTGAGTGTGGTGTCACTCAGTAGATATGGTTGAGTGGGACTACACTCAGTAGTTGTGGTTGAGCCTGGCGTCACCCAGATGTGGTGACGCCAGGCGTCAATCAGTAGTTGTTGTTAAGTGTGGCGTCACTCAGTAATTGTGGTGTAGTGAGGCGTGACTCAGTTGTAGTTGAGTGTGACATCACTCAGTTGTGGTTGAGTGTGGCGTCACTTAATAATTGTGGTTAAGTGTGGCGCCACTTATATGATGTGGTTGAGTGTGGCGTCACTCAGTAGTTTTGACTAGGGGTGTCGTCACTCAGTAGTGGCGGATGAGTGTGGCGTCACTCAGTAGTTACTCAGTAATTGTATATAATTGTGGTTGAGTGTAGCGTCATTCTGTAGTCGTTGTTGAGTGTGGCTTCACACAGTTGTGGTTGAGTGTGGCGTCATTAGTAGTTGTGGTTGAGTATGGCATTACTCAGTAGTTGTGGTTCAGTGTATCGTCACTCAGTTGTAGTTCAGTGTAACATCACTCAGTTGTGGTTGAGAGTGACGTTACTGAAAACATGTGGTTGAGTGTCGCGTCACTCAGCAGTTGTGATTGAGTGTGACGTCACTCTGAAGTTGCGGATGAGTGTGGCGTCACTCAGTAGTTATGGTTGACTTTGGCGTATATCAGTAGTTGTGGTTGAGTGTGGCGTCACTCAGTAGTTGCAGTTGAGTGTGACGTCACTCATTAGTTGTGATTGAGTGTGGCATCACTCAGAAGTTGCAGTTGAGTGTGGCGTCACTCATTAGTTGTGGTTTTGTGGGGCGTCACTGAGTTATGGTTGAGTGTGGCGTCACGCAGTAATTGTAGTGGAGTGTCGTGTCGCTCAGTAGCTGTGGTTGAGTGTGGCGTCACTCAGTAGTTGTGACAGAGTATGGCGTCACTTAGTAGTTGTTGTTGAGAGTGCCGTCACTCAGTAGTTGTGGTTGAGTGTGGCATCACTCAGTAGTATTCGTTGAGTGTGACGTCACTCAGTAGTAGCGGTTGAGTGGGGCCACATTCAGTAGATGATATTTTGTGTGGCGTCACTGAGTTGTGGCTGAGTGTGGCGTCACTCAGTAATTGTGGTTTGAGTTTGGCGTCACTCAGTAGATGTGGTCAAGTTTGACGTCATTCAGTAGGTTGGGTTCAGTGTGGCGTCAATCAGTAGTTGTTGTTAAGTGTGGCGTCACTCAGTAATTATGGTGTAGTGAGGCGTCACTCAGTGGTAGTTGAGTGTGACATCACTCAGTTGTGGTTGAGTGTGGCGTCACTTAATAGTTGTGGTTAAGTGTGGCGCCACTTATTTGATGTGGTTGAGTGTAGCGTCACTCAGTAGTTTTGACTAGGGGTGTCGTCACTCAGTAGTTGCGGATGAGTGAGGCGTCACTCAGTAGTTACAATTGAGTGTGGCGTCACTCAGTAGTTGGGGTTCAGTGTGGAGTCACACAGTAGTTGCGGTTGAGTCTGGCTTCACTCACTAGTTGTGATTGAGTGCGGCGTCACTCAGTAGTTGCAGTTGAGTGCGGCGTCACTCAGAAGTTGTGGTTTTGAGTGGCGTCACTCAGTTATGATTAAGTGTGGCGTCACTCAATAGTTGTGGTTGAGTGTAGCCTCACTCAATAGTTGCGGTTGAGTCTGGCGTCACTCATTAGTTGTGATTGAGTATGACATCACTCAGTAGTTGCATTTGAGTGTGGCGTCACTCAGTAGTTGTGGTTTTGTCTGGCGTCACTCAGTTGTGACTTAGTGTAGCGTCACTCAATAATTGTGGTTGCGTGTGGCGTCTCTGAGTAATTGTGGTTGAGTGTGGCGTCACTCAGTAGATGTGGTTAAGTGCGACGTCACTCAGTAGTTGTGGTTGAGTGTGACGTCACTCAGTAGTTGTGGTTGAGCCTGGCGTCACTCAGATGTGGTCGAGTTTGGCGTCACTCAGTAATTGTCTATAATTGTGGTTGAGTGTGGCGTCACTCAGTAGTCGTGGTTGAGAGTGGCGTCACACAGTTGCAGTGGAGTTTGGCGTCACTCAGTAGTTGTGGTTGAGTATGGCGTTACTCAGTAGTTGTGGTTGAGTGTGGCGTCACTCAGTAGTTGTGGTTGAGTATGGCGTTACTCAGTAGTTGTGGTTGAGTGTGGCGTCGCTCAATAGTTGTGATTGGGTGTGGAGTCACTCTGAATTTGCTGATGAGTTTGGCGTCACTCTGTAGTTATGGTAGAGTGTGGCGTCACACAGTATTTGTGGTTGAGTGTGACGTCACTCAGTAGTTGCAGTTGAGTGTGGCGTCACTCAATAGTTGTGGTTTTATGTGGTCACTCAGTTGTGGCTTAGTGTGGCGTCACTCAATGGTTGTGGTTGAGTGTAACATCACTCAGTATATGTGGTTGAGTGTGGCGTCACTCAGTAGTTGTGGTTGAGGGGGACGTCACTCAGTAGTTGTAGTTGAGTATGGCGTCACTCAGTAAGTGTGGTTGAGTGTGGCGTCACTCAGTAGATGAGGTGGAGTGTGGCCTCACTCAGTAGTTGTGGCTGAGTGTCACGTCACTGAGTAGCTGCGGTTGAGTGTAGCGTCATTCAGTGTAGTTGCGAAGGAACAAATCTATCGCTCGATGGCGATCTTCATCATATTTTGTGGCTGTTAGAGCACTTCAACAAGTAACCCCCCCTCCCTCTCCTTGTTTTGCTGATGTTGTGGTGTCATCTCTCGATCATACGCGGGGTCCATTCTCGGAGGACGACGAGGCAAATGGAGTCCCATTATCTTTTTGGATAACGCCAAGGGTACCGAACTGATTTGGTGCTTTTCTCGAGGGTATCACAGTCACGTCTGACGTTTGCACCAAAGGTCAACGATTGTTTATCGCGATAAGTCGTCGACAGTCACAAGTAAAAATTTCCTGTACCCAATGAGACTCATTATCTCAACAGACAGCTCCCTCCAATAGTTACCCAATGGGGCCCATCATGTCAACAGACGGCTCGAACCAACAGTTACCCAATAGGGCCCATCATGTCAACAGACGGCTCGAACCAACAGTTACCCAATGGGGCCCATTATGTCAACAGACGGCTCGAACCAACAATTACCCAATGGGGCCCATTATGTCAACAGACGGCTCGAACCAACAGTTACCCAATAGGGCCCATCATGTAAACAGACGGCTCAAACCAACAGTTACCTAATGGGGCCCATCATGTCAACAGACGGGTCGAACCAACAGTTACCCAAAGGTGCCCATAATGACAACAGACGGCACGAACCAACAGTTACTCAATGGGGCCCATCATGTCAACAGACGGCTCGAACCAACAGTTACCCAATAAGGCCCATCATGTCAACAGACGGCTCAAACCAACAGTTACCCAATGGGGCCCATCATGTCAACAGACGAGTCGAACCAACAGTTACCCAAAGGGGCCCATAATGTCAACAGACGGCACGAACCAACAGTTACTCAATGGGGCCCATCATGTCAACAGATGGCTCGAACCAACAGTTACCCAATAGGGCCCATCATGTCAACAGACGGCTCAAACTAACAGTTACCCAATGGGGCCCATCATGTCAACAGACGGGTCGAACCAGCAGTTACCCAAAGGGGCCCATAATGTCAACAGACGGCACGAATCAACAGTTACTCAATGGGGCCCATCATGTCAACAGACGGCTCGAACCAACAGTTACCCAATAGAGCCCTTCATGTCAACAGACGGTTCGAAACAACAGTTACCCAATGGGGCCCATCATGTCAACAGACGGGTCAAACCAACAGTTACCCAATGGGGCCCATCATGTCAACAGACGGGTCAAACCAACAGTTACCCAATGTGGCCCATAATGTCAACAGATGGCTCGAACCAACAGTTACCCAATGGGGCCCATCATGTCAACAGACGGGTCAAACCAACAGTTACCCAATGGGGCCCATAATGTCAACAGACGGCTCGAACCAACAGTTACCCAATAGGGCCCATCATGTCAACAGACGGCACGAACCAACAGTTACTCAATGGGGCTCATCATGTCAACAGACGGCTCTCTCCAACAGTTGTCTGGTAATTCAGTCATCTTTAAGAGCTGAAGAGGTTTCTGTGGACTCATCGCTTATCACTGGATGCAGTTTGTCCACACCAGGAAGCCAGGCTGTCTCCGCCACCTCATGTTTGTTTGTCTTGATGCCCCTCTTGCCTTCATAAGCGATGCATGCAACTGCAGCCCAAAACGCCGTCTGTATGAACATTCTGTTGTCCCAAAGGAGTGTAACATCTGCGGACTGTGTCTGTGTCCAACAGGAGAACACCATCTGCCGTCTGTGTATCTGTCCCATAGGAGCCCTACATCTGTTGTCCGTGTCCCATAGGAGCACACCATCTGCCGTCTGTGTTATTTTAGTATGCAGGTAATGTTAAACTTTTACTTCCCTGTAAGCTTCCGACAAGTGCCTGCCCTTATGAGTGTCGAGGCGTTATAGGTGACAGAGCATGACTGATGACGCCGCAGGATTCCTTTGCACTAGTAGGACACCGAGACGAGCAGGACTTCTAGGGCACCGAGACGAACAGGACTTGTAAGGCACCGAGACAAACAGGACTTGTAAGGCACCGAGACGCACAGGACTTAAAAGGCACCGAGACGAACGGGACTTGAAAGGGCCCGAGACGAACAGAACTTGTAAAGCACCGAGACGAACCGGACTTGTAAGGCACCGAAACGCACAGGACTTGTAAAGCACCGAGACGAACAGGACTTGTAAGGCACAGAGACGCACAGGACTTGTAAAGCGCCGAGACGAACAGGACTTGTAAAGCACCGAGACGAACAGGACTTGTATGGCACCAAGACGAATAGGACTTGTAAAGCATCGAGACGAACAGGACTTGTAAGGCACCGAGACGAACAGGACCTGTGAGGCACCGAGACGCACAGGACTTGAAAGGCACCGAGACGAACGGGACTTGAGAGAGCCCGAGACGAACAGAACTTGTAGGGCACCGAGACGAACAGGACTTGTAAGGCACCGAGACGCACAGGACTTGTAAAGCACCGAGACAAACAGGACTTGTAAAGCACCGAGACGAACAGAACTTGTAGGGCACCGAGACGAACAGGACTTGTAAGGCACCGAGACGCACAGGAATTGTAAAGCACCGAGACAAACAGGACTTGTAATGCACCGAGACGAACAGGACTTGTGAGGCACCGAGACGAACAGGACCTAAAAAGCACCGAGACGCACAGGACTTGTGAGACACCGAGACGAACAGGACTTGTAAAGCACCGAGACGAACAGGACTTGTAAAGCACCGAGACGAACAGGTCTTGTGAAGCACCGAGACGAACAGGACTTGTAAAGCACTGAGACGCACAGGACTTGTAAGGCACCGAGACGAACAGGACTTGTAAGGCACCGAGACGCACAGGACTTGTAAGGCACCGAGACGCACAGGACTAGTAAAGCACCGAGACGAACAGGACTTGTAAGGCACCGAGACGAACAGGACTTGTAGAGCACCGAGACGAACAGGACTTGTAAAGCCCCGAGACGCACAGGACTTGTAAGGCACCGAGACGAACAGGACTTGTAAGGCACCGAGACGAACAGGACTTGTAAGGCACCGAGACGTACAGGACTTGTGAGGCACCGAAACGAACAGGACTTGTAAAGCACCGAAATGCATAGGACTTCTATTTAGTCCTATTTATTGGACTGTGCGTGGTGGAAATAGGGCTGTTTCTAATCTCAGGAAGAAGCTCTATTTAGTGGTAGCCGGACTTGAATCAAGTTTACTGAACAGCTTTGCTCCATTACTATCAGTTATTCTAGCATCTTTAAAAGGGATTTAATAGGGCGCTCTCGCTAGACGGCCTCAGCGCGCATGTCGACACACAGTCTAATCAAGGACGGGTTTTTGGCTTAGTCATCACTAGCAGGGACGCCCACGGTGCTGGTCCTTCCCTCGCACTCTACTACCTTTTTTTTACCAACCCTTCTTGTTTTCTTTCCACGGCTTCCCTTACAGCGAATGGTATCTTGTATGAGATTGCACAGATCGATTGACTGACTCTTCACGTGCATTTTCAATTGCGCTTCTCAATATTTTCCAATGCATTTGGAAACAGCTTGATATTGGAAACAGCTTGATATTGGGAACAGCTTGATATTGGAAGCAGCTCGACATTGGGACTAGCCTGATATTGGAAACAGCTTGATATTGGAAACAGCTTCATATTGGAAACAGCTTGATATTGGAAACAGCTTGATATTGGAAACAGTTTTATATTGAAAACAGCTTGATCTATGAGCAGCTTGATATACAGCATGATAGCTTAACAGTAGCTCAACAGTAGCTTAACAGTAGCTTAACAGCAGCTTAAAAGTAGCCCAACAGTAGCCCAACAGTAGCTTAACAGTAGCTCAACAGTAGCTTAACAATAGCTCGACAGTAGCTTAACAGTAGCCCAACAGTAGCTCAACAGTAGCCCGACAGTAGCTTAACAGTAGCCCAACAGTAGCTCAACAGTAGCCCGACAGTAGCTTAACAGTAGCCCAACAGTAGCTCAACAGTAGCCCGACAGTAGCTTAACAGTAGCTTATCAGTAGCCCAACAGTAGCTTAACAGTGGCTTAACAGTAGCCCAACCATAGCTTAACAGTAGCTTAACAGTAGCTTAGCAGTAGCTCCCGTTTCAATTAAAATGTTTGTGCCCTGGCCAGATACTTTCAACTTGTTCCAACTGTTTCAACATAATGGGAGATTTTTTAGGCATACCAGCGTTGTTCTACACTCCAGAGAATGATCTGATACGGGAGAGTTTTCCTCCTGAACAGGGTCTTCTGCTACTACTTGTACACGTCCCGTTCTAATTGTTTTTCTCCACTTTTACTGCGACACACTTTCGAAAAGGGGTTTCAGCACAATTGTAGCAGGCTTTTCTTTCCGTGCTGCACATTTTTCCAACATGTGGTTTCCCTGACCCCACTGTTCGGGAGGAATACTCTGTAAGTTCCTTTCCTACTATTTTCCTGTTTTTGTACAATCCGTCGACCGCGCATTGCTGTCCTCTCTACCTGCACCTTGCTTTTGCTGGTATTTCCAGTGACCGCCCACCGCCAGCAGGTTTTTCAGCGAGAGTTGCTCCCGTAACCATCCGCGCCACAGCTGCTGTCGCCGACGAGCTGTTCGCGCCGCAGCCGCTTTCGCCGACGAGCTGTTCGCGCCGCAGCTGCTGCCGCCGACGGGCTGTTCGAGCCACAGCTGCTGTTGCCGACGGGCTGTTCGCGCTGCAGCTGCTGCCGCCGACGGGCTGTTCGCGCCGCAGCCGCTTTCGCCGACGGGCTGTTCGCGCCGCAGCTGCTGCCGCCGACGGGCTGTTCGAGCCGCAGCCGACGGGCTGTTCGCGCCGCAGCTGCTGCCGCCGACGGGCTGTTCGAGCCGCAGCTGCTGCCGCCGACGGCCTGTTTGCGCCGCAGCTGCTGCCGCTGACGAGCTGTTCGAGCCGCAGCTGCTGCCGCCGACGGCCTGTTTGCGCCGCAGCTGCTGCCGCTGACGAGCTGTTCGCGCCGCAGCTGCTGCCGCTGACGAGCTGTTCGCGCCGCAGCTGCTGCCGCTGACGGGCTGTTCGCGCCGCAGCTGCTGCCGCCGACGAGCAGTGATGTAGGATTTGCGTTTTCAATTTTAGTTTCCCCGTTCTGGAAGTTACATGGCGCTGGAAGCTTCGTCAAACTAGGATGAAACTCGTCAATCGGGTTACCGGTACATCGGACGGTCGTTCTGATCTCAGTGATGTGGTCGTCAGGACTGGTTGTGGTATTTAAGTAATTAGTCAGGGCTGGTTGTGGAAACAAGTAATAGGTCAGGGTTGGTTGGGGAACAAAGTAATAAATCATGGCTGGTTGTGGGAGCGAAGTAAGGAGTCAGGGCTGGTTGCGGGAGCGAAGCAATCAGTCAGGGCTGGTTGTGAAAAGAAAACAATGAGTCAGGGCTGGCGCATCATTTACTTCCGTAGGCTCATCATTTACTTCCGTACGCAGGCTCATCCTCTGCTCACGCACGCTGGTTCACCCGCTGCTCCCGAAAGCAAGCTCATCCTCTGCTCTCGCAAGCAGGCTCACCCTCTGCTCCCGCAAACAGGCTCATGCTCTGCTTCCGCAAGCAGGCTCACCCTTTGCTCCCGCATGCAAGCTCACCCTTTGCTCTCGCAAGCAGGCTTACCCTCTGCTCCCGCAAGCAGGCTCACCCTCTGCTGCCGCAAGCAGGCTCACTCTCTGCTTTCGCAAGCTGGCTCACCCTCTGCTCCCGCAAGCAAGTTTACCCTCTGCTCCCGCAAGCAGGCTCACCCTCTGCTCCCGCAAGCAGGCCCACTCTCTGCCCTCGCAAGCTGGCTCACCCTCTTGTCCCCAAGCAGGCTCACCCTCTCCACAATGCTTTAACATACTCGACTCTTTGACGCAAGAGTTAGGAGTGTAATAAGCTAAATGTTATTACAGACTGAAATGCATGGCAGTCTTGGTATCGCTGAGTCCCTTTATATAGGTGACGCAAAACGTAACATACAGGTGACGCATGACGTAACATACAGGTGCCGTAAAAAGTAACATACTGGTGACGCATAACGTAACAAACAGGTGACGCATAACGTATAATACAGGTGAGCATAATGTTGCATTTCAGGACACAAGGCTGCTGCCACTGGACACGTACACGCATGTGAATCACGGTTCTCTTTCCACCTCATGGATCGATCATATTGCTTTGTCCTCTCTTTTAGTAGATGCAACAATTTCCTGTCACTTGCTGCCCGATGTTACCTGCTCGGATCACCGTGTTTTAGGGGTAACTTTGAGTGTAGAAGGAATGCAGACTCCTAGACAACCTAACTCTCGCGAGGTTAGGACGATTGATTGGAATTTTGATAATAAGAGACTACTGGACAGATTCTATGCTGAGCTCGATGTCCTTCTTGCAAATATTCCTGATAGGCTTCTCAGAGTGAATGAAGGTGTTGATAACGTAAGATTGAATTATCTGTATGGCTGTAC
>SDVV010037523.1:0-10829 GCA_016164225.1 Gammarus roeselii
ACTCCTCGGCTCTACTTTTCACATTCAGTCCACTCACTTTCACTACCTCTCTTCCTCCTCCCACTCGTTTGTTGCCTTTCCACTTCTGCTCCACTCTTAATCTGCCTGCCACCAGCAGATGGTCAGACACTCCTCCACCCTTCCCTCTCAACACCCGCACATCCAACAGCCTCCCCACCACTCTCCTCGAAATCAGCACAAAATCCATCAGTGCTCTCTCCACCATTGCACCATTGGCCATCCTTACCCAAGTGTACTTGTGAATATCTCGCTTCTTGAACAAACTGTTCCCGACCACCAGCTCCTGCTCCATACACAGACCTATCAGGTTTTCTCCACTGTCATTTCTACCGGGAACGCCATACCTTCCAATGGCATTTGCCACCATTTCATCTCCAACTCTCGCATTAAGGTACCCCAGTACAACTACATTGAAATGACCTCCAAAACTCTCAATACACTCACTCAAGTCAGTCCAGAATTGCTCCCTCTCCTCTTCACTACTCTCGCTGCCAGGTCCGTAAGCACTCACAAATGCCCATATTTCTACCCCCAACTTAACTTTCACTCACATCAATCTTGGGGAAACCTCCTTCCATTCGGTAGCGCTACTAGCCAACCGATCACTCAATATTAAGACCACACCTTCTCGTGCCCTACCTTCCTTCACACCAGACTTTCTTCCACTTACAACACCAAACTCACATTCGCCTTTACCTTTCAACTCCGCCTCACTCAGCGCCAACACATCTAACTTCCTCCTCACAAACATCTCGCCAATCTCCCTCCTCTTTACATCACTCGTACTACAGCCACGCATATTTAGCGACCCTAACAATAGGGTTTAGAGATGCGTGTGCCTCTCTTCCCCCTGCTCGTCTTGCCGTCTTCGAGGAAAGGTTTTTACAGAGAACGGGATTCCTAGCCCCTTCCGCCGCCCCGTTTTGTTGCCTCCTACGACACGCTGGGGGTTGCGGTAGCGTGATTCTACTCCCGGCTACGGGGCGCCCCTTTAGTCGCCTTCTACGACACGCGGTGGATACGATAGCACGATTCTAAAGGCCCCGGCTACAAGGCATGATGTATATAAGCTAGTAAATTCAGGATGGAGAAACCAAAGAGATAGTGAATGTAAGAAGAAAAGTTTGAAGGGAAACAAGGGTCTTCACCTTCCCGGCAGGGCCAAGACTCTTTGGTGCCTCTTAACATGTCTATCACAAACAGAAGAACAATGTACTCTCTGGAAGAAACTAATCCTACCAGTTATAGACTATTGATATCCTCTCTGGATTATAGGATAAAGAAGTACAGGAAATGAATAACAGATTGAAAGCCTTGAGGTTAAACTCAATCCGAAGATGCTATAGAAGACTCAAGGTCATTAGCATATGAAAATTCTGGAAGCCTTCACAGTCAAGGACAATGAAAAAAGGGTATAGAAAGAAATGTTGAGAAATAAAGCATGAATTGGCAGAACCCGTTACTGCAAAGAGCCAAACCTGACATGCCCCAATAAGATACAGACCATGGCATGAAACAGTTTCATGTGCCAAGCCCCTCAATTATTAAATCGAATGACACTGGAAATCCATGAGATCAATCGTGTGCCGCTTCTGTCAACCACAGCAAACAACTCTAGTTTCAAAAGTTGATTTGACAAGTAGCTACCCTAAATGTGTTCCCAATAAAGTTTTAAATGCAGATACCCTCACTGTGGGTACAGTTATCTACTTGAATGTAATGCAAAACTGGGAAATGGCTAGTATGGTAGCACACAAGTAGTGTCCTCACAGGTATAGGTTAGGTGAAGGCTACAACCAACCTGCAAGTTTATCTACAAGCAAATACGTAAATATGTAAATTGAAATAGTCAACTGAACCCATTATCATAGTAAAAGAAGAATTTTCAAGTTGTGCTTTCAGAGCTACTTTAAAACCTATTACTATTTTAGCATATACAACTGGAAATATTCATTTGCATCTTCCAGTTGCTTAATAAAGTCGATCATAAGTATATAACTACAATTTTCTGAAGAAACCTCTAAATAGTTGAAATGTCACCTTCTGCAGCAGTGCAGAGGCTTCTTCGATAATGGGCGGCAGGCGGCGCGTGTGCTGCTTGCCAACCACTTTGGTCAGGTCAGAACGTTTCACAGGGATCTGTAGGAATGGCAAGGTAGTGAACTGAGGGTACAATGTACAACTGGCAGGACAGGCGTGGACTACACAAAGACTGGAGTATACCCAAGATGGCACTGCACCAGATGGCCGTAGAACTGAGGGTACAATGTACAACTGGCAGGACAGGCGTGGACTACACAAAGACTGGAGTATACCCAAGATGGCACTGCACCAGTGCGTGCATGCATGTGGACTACATATTAGTGTGGCATACACTGATGACGGCGCTGCCAGTGCATGCATGGACAACATATGAGTGTGGCATACACTATGACCACACTGCTAGCGTGAACACGGGCATGGACTGCATAAAAGAGTGAGGTACACTCAGACTTGGGCCCAAATATTCAGAAATGTATTTCTTAGCTAAAATAAAATATCCATCATCAAATGTGTTAGAAATACAAAATAAAAATAGAGTGAAATCTGAGAATTAATTTGAAACAAAAACAACATCAACATTTAAAAAAATTATAAAACGCAAGTGGTAGAAATTGATTATGTTCATGAAATTATCAAGTGAATGTGTGAACAATTCTTTTAAATTGCTCCATAATGCACAGATACAGTCGCAAGGCCAAATCCCTCAGAAATGGAGAGGGCCTAACCTAACACTTTTTCTTGTGCACACTTGCATACCAAACCTTAGACCTTAGGAGCAACACAGACTTTGGGTCAGGAGTGGGGTCCAGGATCAGCGTCAGTAGCAGGGCCCGCAGCTTTAGCAGATTTTCTCTTGGTGCATCATAATTGACGGGCTCCCCCCGACCCAAATCCCGTTTCTTAACGAGACGTCAAAGGTGGGAAAACAGACATTGGGGCTGCATCAAGCTCACCCATTCAGAACCTTTCTCCACCTTCACATATCCATTATCAGCTATCTTGCTATCTACACAATGATATCGCTTCTCACCAAAGCCTGCTCCACACCATCCTCCACCCAAACTTCTGACTTGTCAAAATTTAATTCCCATATGCTCCTTTGGAAGTAGACTCAATACCTAGTTGGAGTCCGACTGACCCAACCTCTGGGGCAAGCCGACAGGCATGCGCTCGAGTAAGTCCGCTGAGCGTATGGGCGTGGACCCGTCTCTGCTCGACCGTCTGAGATGCGACAGATTGGAACCTAATAACTTCTCTTCGCTTCTTGTTTGCCCGCTCCGATACTGAACTGTCGTCCTGACACTCGATTCTTTCTTCTATGGGGCTGAAATGCCCCGGGTTGTAGTGGGGTAGTTGTAGTAGGTAGTGGTGCAAGTAGTGGTGGTCCTTCTCCTTTCTGTCCTTACAACCTTCTTTTTTCTGAATGTGTGCGTGAATTTCTAAAGCCTTGTTGACTATCCCCTACTCTTCTTTCACTTCTTTCTAAGGAAACACTTGACTTGTGCACTCGTTCTCGTTTGTTTACCTTACTCTAATACATCATCTACATCCTCTCATCTCTGCTCTCAGCACCTTTACAATCAATCTCCCACCATCCATCCTCACCTTGAACCCAAACCACCCCAGAGAACGTGTATCTACTCTGTCATTAACAACTTCACCAACCCATTCTCATTCAATCAACATCTTATTAATTCTATCACTCAGCATCAGTCCAGCCATACCTCTCGAACATTCCATCATTGAAGAAATTCAACTTCTTTTCTCTTCCACCCTCGCCCCCCAGGTCTCAGCCCTGTACAGCACAGTCAAGACAACTACTCCCTCATAAAAACTCACTACGCTCTTCAGTGTCCCCAAAACTTTACACCCTTTCTTCACTTCTTTCACTAGCCCAGCATTCTCTACAAGAAAGGCCAGGTATTTGAACACTGAACCACTGCTAATGATGAAAGCCGCCCACGAAGGAGCCTACAGCCGCCCACAAGGGAGCCTACAGACGCCCATGAATGAGCCTACAGCCGCCCGCGAGGGAGCCTACAGCCACCCGCGAGGGAGCCTACAGCCGCCCGCGAGGGAGCCTACATGAGTCAGGCGGATCAACTCCATGTAGATGCCTTGCCTGTGTTGGCGGCGTCTGGGACTCCGGCCCCAGCTTAAGTCCCTCAACCCACCCTGTTTCATGTCCTCGCTGTTGGGGATTGCGCCTTGTGCGCTGTCTCTGCAGTGTTGATGTGGGCACGCGCGGGTCGGTGGGTCTTGAGTATTTCGGGTGGTGCGCTGGCTTGGTTTCCACAACAGCAGGTGGAAAATGAGGCTAAGCAACAACAAAAATCACCGCTAATTACTCTCCACATGGGCGCACTCTGATTTAGCTCATATCATCATTTCTCTGACATCTCACATCAACTCAAAGCTTACTCCTCTCACACACTCTTCAAAACTGCTACACTAGCGTGCACAACTTTGCCATCAAAACTGCCACAAGGGCCTCATCATCCGCAGACAGTAACCCACTCAACTGCAAACTTTGTAGACGAGCAAGTAATGCACAGCTCAAATTATCTCACCTTCTTGCACTCCGCTGCCAGAAAATAATTGGCCACCAGGCCAGCACAGCGCGAGAACTCTTCTTTGCTGAGCTCAGAGCACTGAGATGACAGTTGGCTGCTGCCAGCATGCTCCGACTCTGATGGGAAACAACAATCTTTCAGATGAAGCGAAAGCTACCTATCACAAATAGCTCACCTTTGCCGCCCCCCACAGCCCTGCCAACAGAGCACGCAGGCATGGGAGGCAGTACACCTCAGCACGCCAGCAATCAAAAAGAACAGCACGGTACAAGCAATGCAGCAGGACGCTAGTCGAAATGCGCTCAATAGGACCAAAGAAAACAAAACAAAGACAGTCAACAACTGCACACAACTGTCAGCAACACAAACAAAGCCACAATATCACATCAAATTGCATCTAGCAAAACTCATACAACCATGCCCCCAATTCCTCCGTCAGGGCCCTCTTGAAGCCGGGAAGTGAATCACGCTGCACCACATCAGCGGGCAGCAGGTTTCAAATCTGCACCCAGGGAGAATAAAAGAATCTGCGTTTATAGTCCGCCTGACAGCGAGGAACCCCCAGCTTGAAAGAATGCCCACATGTGTCAACATCCGGAGCTCTCTCAAACAGAGCAGACAAACCTGAATCAACAGAACAATGAAAAATCTTCAATCACTTCACAAGATCAGAACGCAACAACCTCCCCCACAGAAAACAACTGCATTGCTTTGAGCCTGGTCCACCTCCTCTGCACAGACTCCAACAGTCTCAGATCCCTCAAATATCCCACATTCCACACACATGAGCAGTAGTCCAAAATGGGTCTTATATGAGTAACAAACAAAGAGACCATGAAAACAGAACTCTTATTGACAGTGGAGCCAAGCAGACTGGTACCACTCCTCACGTGGAGATGTAACAAGCACTCCCAAGACCCTGAAGGAATCGACAAGCTCAAGTACCACACCATTCAAATAATAAGCAGTTCCATCATCAATCTGCTCCAATTCAAGACAGCCCCTGTAAAAATGCATAAAGACACACTTGTCCATGTTCAACAAGAGATTCCATGACAACAACACAGACTGCACCAAATTCAGATCCCTCTGCAAGGAAGACACACCCAGGCAAACTGCTTGTACATCGCAGGGGAAACTCAAATAAAGTTTGAAGTCATCAGCAGAGGCCTTCCACTCACAAGCCACACCTGCTGCAACATGATTGACATATAGCAGCAACAAGAGCGGACCCAGCACAGAACCCTGGGGCACACCACTTGTCACCCCACGGAAGTCACTGACAACTCCCTCCACAGAAACACACATTCGCCTCCCTATCAGAAAATTATGAATCCAATCTAACAGTCCATCTGGAATACCCACACATCTCAGTTTGTCCAACTAAACCAAGTGACTGACCACATCAAACGCTTCAGAGAAATCCAGAAAAGACCACATCAACAACCATTCCTTCATCTACCTGATCAGCAACTTCACCATAAGTAAGCAAAAATTTGTCTTCAGTGCTCCTTCCCACCCTGAAACCAAATTGACCCTCAGACAAAATGCCAGAATCTTCCAGAAAAGACACCAACTGGGACACAATAACCCGCTGCAGCACCTTACAGCAAACAGAAGACTCACAGGTTGGCAATTAAGAGGGTTACTTCTTGAACCAGACTTGAATATAGGACCAACACAAGATTCCTTTCAGGACTCCAGTAAAACTTCCAGGTCCAATGATTTTGCAAAAATCAGAGACAAAGGCAATGACAGCTGCCAAGAACATGACTTCAAAACTCCCGGGTGAATGCCATCAGGTCCCGGGGCAGAAGATGAGTCTAAACCACCCAGAACCTAAGAAACTAAAAGTCTAGTCACACAAATTCCATTAAATTTTCCAGGAAAAAAATGATGTGGGGAAGGGCCCGCAGGATCAGCATCCACAAAACAGACAAAAAAAAAAGTCTACAAACAGCTGACTCATGTCTCTCTGACCAGCAACAATCTCACCAGATGGAAGCTTCAGAGGACCAACAGAAGGACAGCCATTCTTTCTTCCTCTGATATAGGAGTGGAACATCTTGGGAGTAACAGAGAAGTTGTCTGCTAATTTCTGCTCATACAGACACTGGCTGTAGCGTAAAAAAAATCTGTACTCAAAATTAGGCCCACTAAATCTTGACAAAGGACGCCAACACTTCCTCATGCTGCCTACCAAGCTCCCCCTTCAAAAGCTTATGCTGCGCCTAAGCCCTAGATCTACTGGTCATCAGTTCCTTAGGAGGGCCCCGCAACCAGCTTGGTTGTGAAGCAGAGTCTCGTATGGGAACAAACTTGTCCACAAGTGGATGGGCAATTGTCTGAAACAAACTATAATTCTCCTCTACAGTGCCATTCAGAAACTTGTACTGCCAGTCAACACCCTCTAAAACCTCTCATGCTCCTGTAATCACCATGAGACCACATAACTGATTTCAAACCAGGATCCCCTGCAACATCATTCATCTGAAAGATATACTACACTAAGACAGGGGCATGGTGGCACCCCGGAAGAGGAGGCAAAACCGCCACAGAAGATACCTAATCCTCCCCGGTAGTTGACACCAGACCAAGAATGCTACCCGAATCAACAAAATGAAAAGCTATGTTTATTAGTGATACTCATGAAGTCAACATTTATCGAGCTGCACATATTTTTGATCATCAAACCAACTTCATTCCATAGATTCATGTTAGTAAATATTGTCAGTCAACTCATCAATAAATAGCTACTAGCCAAGGTAGGTGCATTTTAAATATTTCAATATAATCTGCAAAGCTATGCATCTGAAAGCAAATGTTCCATATCAGTCTTCAATGCTAACAGTTTGTGTGTTGTGCTGCAGGCTTGCCCTAACTCACAAGAAAGTTCAACATAACTGCAAAGGGTCTATGTATCATTGTAAAAGCTCTGAATATTTCCATTTGAGGCTTTGCTATTCAAATTTGAAGCAGTAGTTTACAATTGGGTTGTAAAGATCCGCACCAAATATGATTAATAGTTAGTGTCGACCAGGGTGACTCCCCATGCATCCTCCTTTATGACATCAGAACAAAGGATATGTCAACTTTTGACCAAGGCACTTTAAAGAGCAGGTCTGTGAAAGCAAGATCCAGTATATTGTCTGACAGAAAAAAGGGAACTTCTTTACCCACTGCAAAAATCAAAGAGATGTCAATTAGCCTAAAAGAGCTGTCAATAATGTCCCAGGACCAGTCCATTATTAGTAAATTGAAATCACCTGTAATAAAATCACCTCCTGCCTGGGCAAGAGATCAATAAAAAGTTCAACAAGAAAGCATTTTCCAAGATGGCATTTAAGGGGGGCCAATAAACAGTTACAATCCACATGTCATAATCAATTAGGTGCATGCCACAACATTTGGCATGTGCACCTATAACACAAAAAAAAACATCCGTATGCAGATACAATAGTGAACCATGCTTATAATATTTGCCATCTGTTTCTCTCCAAATAACCCTATAGTTAGCAATGACAATGAAGGATGAGGCAATAGCAGGTAGTAACCACGTCTAGCTGATAGCTATAACATAAATGTGGTGCTTCAAGAACGAATCTTGAAATGAAATTTAATACAATTATTGGGGAGTTAACATTAACATGGCCAACTTTTACAACACATGAATTCCTTGAAAAACTGCTGTAACTAAGCATACAAAAAATTTGCTATATGACCCTGTGGCTTCACCATCTTGATCAGGAGCATCACCACCTCGACTAGCCAGAGCCACACTTGACTAGCCAAACCAACATCATGTTGATCAGCAACAGCAACTCAGCGGCAAGCCACAGCAACACCATGGCCAGTCACAGAAACACCATGGCCAGCTGCAGCAGAACTAAGACCAGCTTCAGCACAGCTACCAGATCCAGTTTCCCAACAACCGGTCGCAGCAACGCAACGCATAGCTGCGCCACGAAAAGCTACAGCAGTACAACGACCAGCCACAGCATCACCGTGACCAGCTTCAGTAGCCCCACAAAAAACTCTGCTCCCCGTGCGGCTGGGCACCACCAGCACCACAGGCTACAGCTGCCAAAGCAAAGCCACCCCCACCCTCAGCAGGCTCCTCTTCCTGAACAGCTCCTGCTGTTGTTAGCATTTCAGGTCTCTCTGGATGAATATTTTTGCACCCATCCATACTTTTAGGTTTCCTTGCATTCATCCGTATCTTCCTCCTTTCATTATCCTCATATATCTTTGCTTGACCACATTTCAATCTATTTACTCAATCGAACTCCTAAAGGTCACATTTAGGCCTCCACTATGTGGAGGGTGAATAAGTTGATCATACAATTGATTTGTTGATGCAGTTATTCATGTTTCTGGTGTAGACCAAAGCAAATATCTAGGTATTAGTCATTTACAGACTGGGTAACACAACCTACCTCCATCAACCTGTTCAAAGTTTTTTTGAGAGGATGCTTGTGGTTTAGACAGCGATTGGCTAGGCCTCCTGTGTGAAGGTCCAGCACTACGGCGAGCAGTCTTGCTTGGCACATATTCTTCCTCAGAGCTGCTGCTCTCTTCTTCAGAACTAGAAACCTAGAATATCAGAAAAATTTACCAATGTAGCTGCTGCAAGAGATGGACATGTAGATAGCTCTCTAATTAGGATTTGGAGATGTAACTATCTAATTGAATCAATTATATTTTATTCCCAATTTGACCAAATTAGAAAATCTATAACAGTTCAACAAATAAATATTTGAATTGTAAGGAATGAACAAGGAACAATCTAAGAACCATGTTCTTCATATCATTGAAAAAAATATATATAACTTTGTGGCAACAGTTTTCCACTAAATTCGTTCATTCTCAAAGGAAGACTTGTGAAATCCCAATGTTAAAATGTATTGCTAGCATTTATTCTTTTTCTGCATGATTTCATCAGCTTTTTGTTGCCTTTCATTAGGTATTTTAATCAAGTTTTCTTCGGGCAATTACCCAAAAGCATACGTTTGCTCACATACATGCAAACATGGCTCACGCACTAATGCAGATGCTCAGAGGCACAAACATACTGGCAAGAGAACCCAAGCATACTTTGTTGCAGATACCTGCATGTGCAAATTAATATGCATAACTGAACAAAAAGATATACTTACAAGCTCTTGATTGCAGGCAAACACAGGCATTCACACAAAAAGGCACATTTTGCTGTGGCAGTCACCCACGTGCACTCACACAAACAGGCGCATATGTTGGTGTGAGGTCACTTAATTAATGGTCACGTGGCCCTAAGGAACATAGAATACTACGGCATGCACATCACCGCACTCACAACCTACCCCAAGAAGTAAAAACATTCAACAGAGCACAGTTTGCAAGTGGTCTCATGACATTATTTATCATGTTTTGCAACATGAAGTAGCTACAAGCCGTCTGCCGACAGGAGATGTGCTGTCACAAATTCACTATCTCTCGTTGTGCTAATTCAAATAGCGCATATGAATACCAAGTTTGATGTATTATACCTAAGTATTGGAAATTCATTGATAGAATGGGAATAAATGGTTTAATAATGATAATTATAATAATTACTCACTTGCCTGGAAGATATTGACCAGCCCTTTATTGGGTGACAAGTACTTATACCTTTTTTTAACAACCCAGATGAAAAAATATACGTCATGTACAATCACTAAAAGCTTCATGACATTAGAACCAGAGCGTCAAACGGGCTGACATATATCAATGATTAAAATGCAGATGAAATGTTCAAGAATACCAATAAAAAGAGCATGCCTATATTAGTAGCTAGCTATCTCACCTTTGTATCTCACCTTTGCATCCCCCCAGAGCCCCAAGAGCCCCGCCAACAGAGCATGCAGGTATGGGAGGCAGTACACCTCAGCGCGCCAGCAATCAAAATGAACAGCACTGTACAAGTACTGCAGCAGGACGCTGGTCGGAATGCGCTCAATAGGTCCAGAGAAAACAAAACAATGAAGACAGTCAACAACTGCACACAACCGTTGACAACACAAACAAAGCAACAACATCACATCAAATTTAGTCTAGCAAAACTCATACAACACTGCCCCCAATTCCTCCGCCAGGGCCCTCTTGAAGCCGCAAAGTGAATCACACTGCACCACATCAGCGGGCAGCCAGTTCCAAATCTGCACACAGCGAGAATAA